>OX246738.1:11738756-11929155 GCA_945910005.1 Isoperla grammatica | reverse complement strand
TGATTCACTCCGACCTGGAACAAGTGACATGCACGTGATTCACTCTGACCTGGAACAAGTGACATGCACGTGATTCACTCCGACCTGGAACAAGTGACATGCACGTGATTCACTCCGACCTGGAACAAGTGACATGCACGTGATTCACTCCGACCTGGAACAAGTGACATGCACGTGATTCACTCCGACCTGGAACAAGTGACATGCACGTGATTCACTCCGACCTGGAACAAGTGACATGCACGTGATTCACTCTGACCTGGAACAAGTGACATGCACGTGATTCACTCTGACCTGGAACAAGTGACATGCACGTGATTCACTCTGATCTTGAACAAGTGACATGCACGTGATTCACTCTGACCTGGAACAAGTGACATGCACGTGATTTACTCGGACCTGGAACAAGTGACATGCACGTGATTCACTCTGACCTGGAACAAGTGACATGCACGTGATTCACTCTGACCTGGAACAAGTGACATGCACGTGATTTACTCGGACCTGGAACAAGTGACATGCACGTGATTCACTCCGACCTAGAACAAGTGATTGTATATACAACCCCTCATGACGCAATCATTAACCGCGTGGGCTTATGGGTCGATGTTATCGCAACAGAGTGTAGCCGCGGTCCCGGGCAAAAGGCTCGGCCGGCAGATTCCACCGCACTCCCAAATGACAGGGCGACGCTCAACACTGCCACGCCGACTGAAGGCGGTGGGATGGGGAAAAGCTTCAATCGACGACCTATTGACACTCTTGGAAGTGTAGATCAGACTACCCATCCCTCTGGAGACTCCTCTAGCTGTTAGACACATAAACACCTGAGCAAAGTGATGGAGAAGTGCGTGGAGGTATTTTAGATTGAACACCTCATTCAAAAGTTTATGTATGTAATTTGTATTCTTAAAGGGGTATTGAGGCAGCAAGAAACAAAAAAAAATTATATTCCCACCTATGAGAAATAAGCGCAAAAAAGTTTCTACCCCAAAGAGAAAGAAGGGGAAAAATGAACAAAATCGCATAATTCTGGCAAAATGCTCAACAATTATTTTTCTTGGGGAATTAGCATGTACGTGATCGCCGGGTTGCAGTAATAATAATAACCGAATTAAAACATAACTTGAGAAAGTTCCATTAATCAAGTTAAAGAACTCTTGCGTTCGTATCAAAGACCCAATCATTTGTATGTTTTATTTTGTCTCGTTTCCCTAGGGTGAAAATCACGTACATGCTAATTCCATTAAAAAAAATTATTGTTGGGCAACTAGCCCAAAGTTATACAATTTCGTTAACATTTTCCTTCTTTCTCTTTGGGGTAAGAGCTTATTTACATCATTAATAACATTATTCCTCATGCATGGGAATACGTAAGATGTTTTAAGTTTCTGACCTGAATACCTCTTTTTAGGAAAAATGCCGCTTCCTTGATATAATAAATCATTTGCTATGCACATGGTGCATAATTATTAATGATCATTTTGTTATGTTCATCTAGTTTGTAATCTTTGATATGAGGTTGGTATTAGACTAGTGACGTAGGGACTAGTTATCCACTGACAGAAGTTACTATCTTGGGAGTAATGATAATACTTTCAGAGAAATATTTACTCTTGTTTCAACACGTTAGATGTACCATACGTGCCGCTCTTCAGGTGACAAATTGGAGGTAAGGAAAGATAAGAAGGAGTGTCCGAAGAGTAATCCTAGAACGCAATCCTATACTCGTCCTGTGATTGAGGAAAACCTCAGAAAATGTTCAGCCAAGATAGACGACGTCCAGTGTCGAACCGCCGACCTCCTGAATTAGAGTCTTGATCCAGCTGAACTATCTGTATCAACGCGTCTGGGACCATCAACCTGTCATTCTATTCCACTATTGAAGTTATCCATTCTACGTACAAATATAAAACATGTACTTTTCCTCCGAAACAATTCATGATTTGAAATAAATATATAAAACAAATTATATAAAGTACACAAATGTATACGCAACCCAAGACCACTTTACAGATGCTTTCGTCAGAGGCGAGGCACTCGTAGCCAACCAGCGAGCCGCCCGAGACAAGCGCGCTCAAATAACGATCGCTGATGGGCTACGAATACCTCGCCTGTGACGAAAGCACGTGTAAGGTTGTCTTGGGTTGCCTCTACATTTGTGTACTTTATATAATGTGTTTTATATATTTATTCCAAATCATGAATTGTTTGGGAGGAAAAGTACATGATATACATTTGTACGTAGATAAGATAACTTCAATGACATTGTATTTTTACGTATACAGGTGTGTTAAAAGTAGACACGAAAATTGCTGCTTGGAAGAAATTACCGAACGCACCTCGCTCCCAACCCTTCTACCCTCGCTTAGAATTACAGACAATTATATAACGCAATCTAATCAATAAAGAGAGCGTCCAAGTAAGTATCAATCTTTAGAGCCAAACATGTTGCATGTAATCAGCGTTGTATCACAATACAAGGGTTGGTGAACTGATGCACAAACAAAACAACACAGTTCAGTGTGGTCGAATTGTTGAAATTGTTTCGAAGTAATAACCCACATATTTATTAGACACTTCGAATTCAAATCATGAATTGGTTCCACATTTCCGTTGTATTAAAAAAAAAAAATATTCACATGTTTGTGTTTTCACACGTCATGGATAATACTTTCATCATATGATTGATTACGAATATACAAAAACTAGCCAAACATCGTTCAATATTGTTGCTGTTTCCAAATAATTTCCAAATCTCCTAAATTTGCAAGATTACAAATATGCGATCTCTCCATACCTACTTGACACATTAGTTGCAACAGAGTAGCGAGGAACAAATTCGATTTTAGATGTGGAGACGTTTTAACAAATACTTTGTACACATTTTCCTAGAACAACAATCTACTCAGAACACTTCAAAAGTAACTTGTTGAATCAAGTACAAGTACTACTAAAAATATTCGCTCAATCGTTAAACTTGTAATGTTTTATTGTAATTGTTTGACATACAATCTTAAATTCTTGATATATACATAACATTAAGAAGAGTTTAGTAGTTTATGCTTAGACGTTTTTCACCGAAGCAACGGATACGTGAGTTTGGCCCATGTTTATTCTAACCGTAGCCAAATGATACGACGTAGTTTTTATTTATAATACTTTCGTAGTAGGCATTCTAGGTCAGTTTTATTCAAACTTGTCTGTGGTCTCGTTTTTAAATTGTACTAAACACGACCGTTTTGAGTCCGTTATTTCATCGCGTATGAAACAGATCTGTCTGAAAGGTATTTGTCTTGAATGCAAGTGTGTTTCATCTTGACATTGTTTCAGGAAGAGCAGAATAGCAGACAGGAGACTTCGTTATCTGAAACCTGGCTGGCATCCCCTCAAACGTTCAGTCACAGCAGAAAAACAATAAACGTGCGGAAGTTGTCCTAACCTTTGCATCATTGTCATCTGAATGTAACCTTGCTAGGACAGAAACCAAGGTTGACCTTGCTTGTCAAAGAACTGCACCGAAAATAATTTTGTCTGTGTGATCTCATGTTTCATATTGGTGGTACGATTGTTTTGGCACTAGTTAACTGACACATATTTATTTCAAGGTAGCCTTCAAGATACTAATGGTCGTGTCGTTTCTCAGAATGTGACGAAAGAAGTGCAAGATTAATAAAACGAGATAATTCGTCGCGGGTTTTGTAGATATTTATAGATTGTCTGTCGTAGGTTTGGTGCATCACGTCATTATATTCTACATCGCCGCTTCCTTTTGGCAGGTGAGCTTGGCAGTGTACACGGCTTACAAAATAAAACTATGACCATACTTAAAATCCAGACCAAAATAAACGTTACGTTATTTGACAAGAACCAATATGTGTCCTATTGCCCATTGTAAAATTTAAAAAATCAAACTAAATTTCGTTGTAAAATTATGTTCAATAACAAATATATCTTGGTGCAATAAGAAAGAGACATGGTAAAGTTAACAAATTAGTCTCTATTTTTATAAAAAAAATACAAAACAATTGTAGACTATCTGTACTTACCACAAAAACACGTATATATATATATATATCTGTCAGTGAGCAACAAAGGTGTACGATGTGTTCCGTCAGCCCTGTGACATCGCCAACAATTTTGGCTGAAATACGCATAGTTTTTCATTTATTCTATCGATATACTTATTTAAGATTTAAGATTTTATTTTCCTAACTGTTTTACTTAGGATCGCTACCATTGGCCGGACTTATAAAAAGTCGTCTCTTATTGGCTGGGCTAAGAATTTTAGGTATAAGATAAGAGCTAACATTGCTATAGTTCCCGTTACTCAGGAAAATGTATAAACGCCATTGTTAACCCTTAAACCTTAAATCTAAGTTTGAAAACCGACCTTTAGCTGTGTAAAACCATCATTATATTATACGTTTCTGTTCAATTTCACTCATTATTCGTACAATATTGCTCAATTTTCTTCAGACATAATTGTATAACTGTATGTTTAGCAATTAACCTTTCAACATAGACACACTTAAACGGGAAAAGATCAATTCATAAAACCACTCACGGTTGTTGGCAAATTTTTGCATACTTCATTATCCTTTGAAATACATGGACGAGATAGTGAAAACCATTAACACGACGCTCTACAGAAATTAGCTACGTGATATAAGCAAAGTAATAATTCTATCAGTGGCATTTTAAAACAAAAGACATTTATTTTTAATACTAAGACCAATAGACCTACCAATTATCTGTCAATGTGATTTGTTTTTCATACATTATCGTCGTGTATTTTCCATTTCAATAGATGGAGATATAAATTATTTATCTTTTTTGACATTTTCAGTGCTGACAAATACATCTCTTCTTTCTCATTCGAGCCTTTCTTTCATTTATTCACAAAAGTCTTTGACGCGAGGGAAAGAATGAAACCACTTTGTAAACATCCACAAAGAATAAAAGCTTTATGTATATATGATACAAGTATTATCCGTGAGATGCATTTCTAAAACGGTTATGCATCTCACAAACTAGATATTATTCTGTTCACAAAGAGGAGTAGCTTTTATGTCAGCAATATCATTATTTCCTTACAACTCATACTCGTACTTCGTTCATCCCTTCTTACAGCTTTTGTTGATGCTCCCAACTGGTGTGCAGTGTAATGTGCAAACTATATAATGAAACGTAAATACATTTGTCGTTGTCATACGTCGACAACGGTTTTTTATACCCTTTATACATTTATTGCAGTTTGTATGACCTTGCGGGCACTAATAACCACGTCGTTGTGTGCCCTTAAACACGAACTAACAACAATTGTATGACCTTGACCTCCCCCTCCACAGTAGTAATCACAGAGGCCAGTCTAAAGTGTAAATTCAACAATCTGACAATCACAAACTTGATAAGTAAAGGATGTTTACATATGATGACGTGTTTTATCTGACAAGGTGATTTCTTTTTTCCTTTATTGATATACTAGTATTATTTAAAGGTACAAAATGAGATAATTTTGATATTCTCGTAAACAATTGTTGACAAAACAATATTTTAAAGCTGTATGTTGACAATCTCATTCTCTTAGTAGTAATCATAGTTTAAGTTTGCTTAATACGCTATTTTTAAATTGTCAATTGGTAAGTTGTTTTGATTAATATTATTTCTGACTGAATGATTTAAAACCGCAATTTTTATAATCAAATATAATCTAGTATTACAACGTCTACAACAAATAATGTAAAAAATGCAATTATGGACGATATTTGATACGGGATAGAGTAAGAGGATTTGAATTTGAATTTGAACCTAATTTAAACTTAATATAATCGTTAGTCTAAATAATGACACATTATTGAGTAAATGAATGACATCTCTATCAAGTATATTCCCCCAACGAATATATTGTGTGTATACATTATTGCACTGTTTAAACACGTTTAATATCAGCGAAAGACGATACATAATTGAGAAAATTAATTTATTCATAATAAAATTAATGCCCCGCTCAAATAATGTATAAGAAACACTGGTACAGTCTTACAATAATTATCTGTAGAAATTCTAATAAAACTTGATAGTCATTATTAGTAATGAGGAGAAGTGAACACGAGGTAATGTTTTGTTATACCACGTTTGCGATAATCTATAGAGCGCCATAGTGTATGGAAGGTAAAGTTATAATTAGCAAACACACCATACAAGCAATTGTGTCAAGATAACACCATAACTTATAAATAAGTTAACACAATCAGAGGGTGGAGATAATATCCATTATAGCTGAACTAACAGGAAAGAACTTGTGTGCTTGCGAGAAAGCTATATTGGAAGAAATCCCAAGATGACATTTATACAACTCAAAATATCTACCTTTTGAAGACAATCGGATATGCTTTAAGTATAACCGACGACTTAGTTAAGCTAAAATTTAAAATTTGAAGTAGCTTCTAGAGAAAAAAAAAACAAACACGTTTTACCGAAAACAGACGAGTATTATTTGAAGTGAGCGCGGATAGTTGGCCAGCGTATAGTTGACCGCGGCGTTGGTCTAGTAAACTGGGGTCACTGCGTTCCAGGTTCGAATCCTGGCTTGGGCATGGATGTCATGTGCCGTTTTTCATCATCATAATCACCCACTCATCGTCTTAATTAGCAACGTTGCAAAAATGTGAGACGCGAAGCTCAAATATCATCAACATCATCCAAATATCATCATTTGTCGGTCGAGCTGTAATCTTGAACTTATCATTAAAATAAATAAAATTAGAATAAATAAATTCCGTTTATAAAATTTGTGCCATAGTCCAAAGTACTAAAAAGCAGTTCTACTTTAAAATTGAATAAAACGAGTTTCTCCACATTAAGTTGGCTTTTTATAATTGTTTATTTTGCATCAAAAGTCTCGTTTTTCATTAGATAATTTGTAACATTGTAGTTTACCGAACAACAGAATACAAAATTCTTACATTGCAAATAGATTCAATAGCACAAGGACCTACTACTGCTGTTTTTTTAACAGGGTTCAAAATACTTGTTAAAATTGATAACACACACAAGTAGAATAATAAATATATAAGTAACAACATATTAATCTGGATTATTGTAGCGAACACTAAATAAAAAAAATCCAATCCTCCGATTAATCCCAAAACCAAGCTATGAAGAAAAATGCCGGCTGATACTGGCGAATAGTGCAATTAAATGTTTTTCATTGCTCCAACCTCGGAAACTCGTAACAGAAGCCAACATTGTCTCTAAAGATAAAACCTGGTTCTTTGACAGGACCAATGGTTTTTTTGCGAGTGGATTCTGTCACAGAGAGAGGGGGGTAGCGATGCTATCCGCTATCCTACGGGCGAAATGAATTAAAAGCCTCGAATGTTCACTAGACTGTTGTCATGAAATTCATCTCGTCTTATAGACTGAAAGTTTTAAATTATTAAAAATGAAACAACTTGCCTGTTTTGCAATGGCGGGTTGAGTTCAAGCCATTATTTACTTAAACATTTTATACAAACACTCGCCGTCATATTTTAGAACCAAAACTTACTATAGATACAAAACTTACAGTTACGATATATTCTTGTTCAATAACTCTTGTTCCTGGTTGTGTGAACTTATCAGTGACGCGATTCCGCCAAGGAGCCTGTGCACACTCTGTTCCAAACTAAAAATAACACGCCCTTAGTAGTTTCATAGCCTTTAGATAAGTATGCGCTGATACTACAGCGCGTTTAGCGAAGCCAATAATTTTTCACAACTCACTTTATATCATCGACACATAGAAAAGTATGTCAATAGGAAAACTTTCCAGCTATCCATTCACCCTAATAACCTAGTCAGTCACCTGAAGAGTGGCACATCAGGTAAAGCTGGTGTGCACCCTATAACGGGTATTCCTACGAAAAATTAAAATTAAATTATAAAAGGTAATACGATAGCCAATCAAACATCGTTGCAACAAATACCATTATTCACGTACTAAGAAGAAGAGTTGTTGATAAAGAAGATATATTTACTACCCTTGATGTGTACAACATTCTTCACAACGCTATGGGTGTTGACTGCTGGAATTGTTGTTGGTAAAAGACAGATTATTGCTACTTACTAAATATTGAAAATTCATTATTTCAAAATTTCATAAATGTGTAATTTTAAGTAACTATGGTTATAATCATCCAATTGTCTAGAAAATTTCAAAATGTTGTAAAAAATAAATCAACATTCATTCAATAGATCATAGAAAATTAAATCGTCTAGTGAATGACACAATGTTTATTTCCTTGTGATCATTTTAAAGCCATAAAAGAACAACTTGAAGATTTAGTAATAATGTTTTGTGTGATTCTCACTATAAAATTACCGTTGTCTCCTTTACATATTTAAAACCACTTTAATTAAGCTTTCATTAATTTCAGTTTTACTGTTTCTAATCTAACTTCTCACTAGCCGGATCTACACCGAGACTTACATAATTCATTGTGTGTGTCTTGATGATTATAATGTTAACGAGGATCAGTTCGCATAACAATCTCCCGGGCAATTGGCCAGTTGCCAGTAAACCCCTCACACAGCCCTAACATAAGTTCCTTTTAAATGGTAAAACAAAGTTACAACAAGACGGCAATGAGACTCCTTTTAGACGTATTTACGACGTCGTAAGCTCGTTGCATGGACATCCGCTCTAGGAGAATATAAATTGAGTTAGTTTTTGTTTTGTTTTTTGTTTGCGGGGAATAAGATGGCATTTTTACAACGTGAGGTTGGTAAAGGGAGGATGAAGGCCACGCGATGAGCTATGTTGTCGCTTAGTGACGATTGTGGTGATGTTTGGTGTTTTTAGGGCGCAAGTTTGCACCAGTTTAACATTGTCACCCGTGTACGTTTTGCGCCTTACAAGACAGAAATATGTGAGGTAGAAGATCTAACAGAAATTGACGATACATTGCATTATTGATCTCCATAGGGCAAAGAATGATTTATGTTTCGTGTAAATCTCAATATTTTGTGTGGGGCGTAAGTACCACAAAGTGAAAGTTTTGTTCGAAAAAAAAACAAATGTTATTTTTCTCATCGCAATGTTTTTTTAACAAATGTCCGCTATCAATTTTGTGTTATCACAATGGAAACCAATTCACCGCTGTCGTGATCCCTTGGCTATAGAATGGCATAACAAGTTACATTCCTGACATTTGTATTTGATAAGCTACGATTCAATGGGTATATTGTTTATCAATAAAGTTTGGCAACCGGGGTAGCGGAGACGATTAGTGGGTGATTGATGAAAAGGCGTTACCTGTCATATAACTCCAAATGGGGACGCGAACCTGGAGTGAAGTTTTGCCAACGGTTTAGCACCGTGGTCGCTTAGCTGGTTCCAATACGAACACCGAAGTTAAGCAACGTCGGGCTAGGTCAGGAGGATGCTGGATGACCGTTTTCATCCGAAATACTAGCTACCGTTAGTTAGAGCACATTGGAGGGTTCTAAAGCTTGTGTTACAGATTCGTTTTTCTCGTCAACTGCTCTGTAGACTAGGTTAGTGGAGGAACCTGGTCAAAGTTACACGTCCTTCCGGATGGGACGTAAAGCGGATGGTCTCCCTGGTACTTTTCGACAGGAGTAGGCTATATAATATATATACTATAATGTAGCCTACATCACAGACAGACAGACAGACAGACAGACAGACAGACAGACAGACAGACAGACAGACAGACAGACAGACAGACAGACAGACAGACAGACAGACAGACAGACAGACAGACAGACAGACAGACAGACAGACAGACAGACAGACAGACAGACAGACAGACAGACAGACAGACAGACAGACAGACAGACAGACAGACAGACAGACAGACAGACAGACAGACAGACAGACAGACAGACAGACAGACAGACAGACAGACAGACAGACAGACAGACAGACAGACAGACAGACAGACAGACAGACAGACAGACAGACAGACAGACAGACAGACAGACAGACAGACAGACAGACAGACAGATAGATAGCCCCTCATGAAAAATAACCATTGATTTTCAAATAAAAAACCATTGATTTCTAACCAATGGTGAAATTGGACAAACCATTGGATAAAAACCATTAGCTTAAAATAAAAACCATTAGCTTAAACCATTGAATAATTTACCATTAAATACAAAAACCTTTGAATGAAACCATTGATTTTCAAATAAAAAAACCATTGGCTTAGACCATTGAATAATTTACCATTGAATACAAAAACCATTGAAAGAAAACCATTGGTTTTCAAATAAAAAACCATTGGCTTAGACCATTAAATAATTTACCATTGAATACAAAAACCATTGAATGAAAACCATTGGACAAAATTACCATTGAATAAAAAACCATTGAACAAATTACCATTAACAAAATTACCATTGAATAAAAAAACCATTGAATATAAAAACCATTGAACAAATTACCATTAAGGAAATTACCATTGAATAAAAAACCATATAATTTAAATGACATTGTACAAATTAAATTACGAAATATGGATACCAAGTGCAATAAAAGTTTGCCCTGACTGGTATTCGAACCCAGATCGCCGGCTCTACGTACCAGTGCCTTATCCATTGAGGCTACTAGGGCGGCTGAGACAAACTTCTATTAAACTGCTATTTTTGTGATTTGACACATGATCGATCGAACAGTAGACTGCATGCATATATACCTGCAATCGTTTTATTTATATTCATACATGATATCTGATTTTTTAAAGCTCAAACCAGCTTTGTTGTTTATCAGGTTAGTGTGCAGTTCACATCATATATAAAATATAAATAGAACATAATTGAGTTAGAGGGGTCAAATTGCAGGTATAGTTAAAGATGTAACAGGTCAAGAAAAGACAGGTACACACAACAAAAACACGTTTCACCTGCTGATGATGAGTGCGGTTAATTCATCTTAATTCCACAATGCGTTGTGTATTTGTAAATGTCTTAATTTTCTCAACCTGCTAACTAATTCAACTAGGTACTATTATATGTACGCATGGGTTGGTCAACACAGTATGTAGCGCCAAAACATGGTTTGTAAGCAAGGGATCGAACTATATTCATAAATTGTGCATTCATATCCGAGCCTTGTAAATTAGTTCCATGATCACACCCATGCATATATATTCATTATTTTCTAATACGTAATCTAAAAAAAATCAGAACGCTGCAGTCATCATTTACAGTACACGTATTTTATTAGGCTAAGAGATCTCAAGTGATGAAACAATGTTTGGCAATATGTTCATGATAGGAAACAACTGTGTGATACGAACATATTTTAGAAGTATCTATACAGGCTACACATCCTTAAAACCCCACTATTACAGAAAAATATAGATTTGAGTATACATATAGCATATCAAACGTAGGGATGTGTGAGTAGCCTACTCGAAAACTCGAGTCGAGTAGTTGGTCGCGTACGTTTAACAACATTAATTTGTTGCCACTTAAATAGCGGATGTCATTCATAACTATGACCCATGCCATCGGACTAGAACTCGAGTTTGATAATAACAAAGTTATTTTGTCGTAATTATTAGGCATAGACCTAAATTATGATTCTCGCGAGTAGTTGGCAGCTCGACTTGATAGTCTACTCGAACCTTGTTAAAAAGTACTACTCGCACATCCCAAATCAAAATACAATCTTTTCCTTGCATAATAAATAGGTCTAATTGCCTTAGTTTAGTAGTAACAATATA
Source organism: Isoperla grammatica (assembly GCA_945910005.1). Lineage (NCBI taxonomy): Eukaryota > Metazoa > Arthropoda > Insecta > Plecoptera > Perlodidae > Isoperla > Isoperla grammatica. The sequence goes on along the minus strand of OX246738.1, from coordinate 11,917,417 downwards.
GTAATTCGACATATTGTACGTAAAGTAAAGTAGCAAGAGCATATACTTCGTAACTATTAATAAATACAAAATTAGAAGGTATGCAGAAGTCCCTAGGAGGCTAGCCCTAATCCGGCTAGGCCTCAACAATTCAGACTCGTTTTCTCTTATTTACAAGTGATGAAAAATAATGTTTACAAACATATTTTAGAAGTACCTACACATTCTTGAAACCCCACTATTATAGAAAAATAGATTCCACAATTTGAGTTTGAGTATTGAGTATCAAATGACAACCTTTTCCCTGCATAGGCCATATTGCCTTGGTAACATAACACTTAAGTAATTCAACATACATACGTACGTAAAGTAGCAAAGGAACATATTAGTTTGAAACGACTGATAAAGACAAAATTAGAAGGTATTGCCTCAACAATTCAGACTCGTTTTCTCTCATTTCCAAGTTATGAAAAATAATATTTGGCAATACTTCCACGATAGGACTTTTGCGGAATTAGCGCCGTCAACCCATTGAAAAAGGAACCACCGAACCACACCTAAAAGGACATTGTGCATGTAGTCTGGGACGAAAGAAGTTATGATATTGAAAATGGGAAGTAATAATAGTAAAGAAGGACCTTTTACGCCATTCGAACTTTCAAGATCATGGTCAATTACTCGATCAATGTCTCTTAAGTGCTGGTCTTCACTCCGTGGCTCCCCAACCTCACCACGGTAGACACGAGATATTCCGTTTCCCCTTTCAATGCACTCACCGGGTGCCAAACAGAATGAGCATCCATGTTTACCATTATACTGTTTTATATTTTGCAAGAGAGGCCGGGCAACAGAATCTACGGTTCCTATTACGCAATGAACTTTAATGATCCTTCCATCATCAAGGACTATGCCAGTTGTATGCAGTTCTTGAAGTTCGTCTACAAATGGGCGAAGAAAAGTGTTCATTTGCGGTTTCGTTCCTTGCCACAGTCCAGTCAACAATATGTTTTCTTTTCTTTCTTGGTAAGAGAGCTCATTTATGGCTACTTGTATTGGCCAAATGCTACACTTTGAAGATTTGGCAGCAGATGCTCCGTCGGTGTTCCATTGTAATGTAATGTCGATAGGGCCAATTTTACCACTTTCAACATGTTGTTTATAAATCTCCCCTGATGTCACACCACTTGCATGGTTGTCTTTACTCAATTTAGAAAAAAAGTCGGGATTGTTTAACAGCTTTGCTAGTTGATCTCTGAGAGGCAAATGTAAAAAGAAACATTTATTTTTTCGAAGTTGATCGAAGTATTGATCAAGACCAAACAAATCGCATCATCTCACCACCGCGCTACATTCAATTCAAAAAGCCCCCCCAAATACGCGAGCCATGCAGGCCGGCACTCGTGGCTAGGGAGAACAGATGCAGCCGGCCGAGCGAGAGAGAAAACAATGGAGTGCTATCATGTCTGAGCGAGACGCGACGAAGTACGGCCACCTTGAGCGACCGATGTCAGCAGCTGCCGCCTGCCGTGAGAGAGAGAGAGAGAGAGAAAGCGCTAGTCACAAGACGCTTGAGTGCGAATAATCGTATCGATCATCAAACAGCAACCCTACTCAAAACTCCCGTACTGTGTGCGATAACATGGCCTAATTGCCAATTGGTAGTAACACATAGTACCGTAATTTAACATATTGTATGTAAACTAGCAAGGGCATAGGCCTACGTTAGTTCGAAACAATTGACATCTAGACAAATACCGTACTAGAATAATACAGGAAACCATGGGCCCGCATGGCTATACACAAAGATGTAACGAATGTGGCAGATTAATTTCATAAAACTAAACACAAGCTTGACTGGCACGTCAACAGCGAGTCTATAGGTGGCATTAAATAGCATACACGTCATGGACATCTTGCGGTAGTCATGGAAACGCAAGTGAGGTTATGGTATTCATTTACCTACAATTTATATTGTGGTACATTTTAAATGATTTTATCAAATTAAAACTTAAATAATAATCAAAATACAAAATAGTTCAGTTAATGCTTGATTAAAATAGTGTACTTTATAAGGCTAAGAAAATAAAAATGCGGCCATGTTGAAAGCAGCGAGTGGACAAGATCAGTAAAATAGTAACTAAAAGCTTTGTTACATGGTAAACATATTGACGGAATGTTGACTCAACTTGTTGACGGAAATGAGTATTTCACGTGTATCACCTCTATCAACTTTTACCCCAATCGCACAATTCGCGCAACGAACACACGACACACACGATATGATCACATGACAAAATATCGGTCAGCCATTGGTTGAACGCCGTCAACATTTCTCAAAAGTAGAGCAAGCTCCAACTTTTCGTCAACATCTAAAAACATGTTGCCCTACTCGTCAATGTTGAGTCAACATGTTGACGTGTGTGTCTGCAGTACCCCAGTTCCGTGCTATTTAAATGTGGTCAACAAGTTGAGCCAACAAGTTGAGTCAACATTGTGTCAATATCTTGACCGTGTAACAAAGCTTTTAGTGATACTTTACCGATCTTGATGAGTGGCCTTGTTCACAAAGTTCCAAGCCAACCCAGCCAACCCACCTGGCCAACTGTCGTCAGAAATTCACGCAAGCTTCCTGTATTACTCTAGTACGATATTTGGAGTGGCGTCCCTACTTTAGCTAGGCCTCGACAATTCAGACTTCTTCATCTTACTTCCTGGAGGCTACATTTTTCAATTTGTTCCGAATAACTCCCAGCAGTTTAGGCTTGTTCACCTCTGGGAACACCTGAGTTACATAATCTGAAACATACATACATATTATACAGTAAACTTGTGTATCCACTACAAAGCACCATACCTGGGGAAGTACTACCTTTTAATTTGTATTGTTTTAAATAAAACATGCATTCATTGCTCGGCGGGCAGCATAGCTATTATTGGTTAAAATTGGAGAATCCGGACCAAACATTTGAATATGAAACATAATGCCGGCAAAACAGATAGGCCTATTCATATATTGTCAATAAGACAGGATTAGTGGCACTGAACGGAAAATAAACGACTCGGTCGTACAAGGAACTTTTCAAAGAATGTTTTAAAAACCCGAAAATATGAACTTTCTCAAAGAAAAGTTCCTTTGCCAAGATAAGGATCGCGTTACTTGAAAAGTCCCCTAAAAATAGAAAGAAAGCGTTCCATTGAAAAGTTCCTTCCCCAAGTATACAATTAGCACACATAGTAGCCTAATGTCACTGAATCTGTAAGGAAAGAGACCTAAAAAATGTAGAGGGGGAGGGCAGCATTTATAAGTGGCAAGAGAAGAATGGTGACTATGTAGTAAGAGGAGTGTGCCACTGCGAAAATTAATTTATTTATACTATATTTTAATATTCTGAAAGGCTGCAACTGGTGGGTACCGTAGTGATTTTGATCTTATAGTCGGCACATGAACCTACTACACAAACAGTATAACAAAATGCCCTAAAAATGCCAAACCCATTCTGAACAAACGGCCAGTTGAATAGGTCTATAGGCCTACCTACCCCTAGTTATCCCATAGTAGCCTCCAACAACAACAGGAATGGACCTAAAAGTATGTACAATACAGCTAAATACGTCAACACTAACTCTACAACTTGTACTTAATGCATTCACTTATCACTATATTCACTAGTAAATAATTATAGCTCACCAATTATTGCAGCTAATTTTTTAGGGTCAAGCTGCCTTTTAGCTTGAACCTCGATCCCCGATGTGTTGGATTTCAGGCCAGTAATTGAAGATGTAGCTAATGTCTCACTTGAAAATACTGCACATAGTAAATCACATACTAGAAGGGATGGTTTTTTATGATTACAACAGCAACGCCTTATGTCGCTAATCATATCTTTGATGTTCAAATCTCCTTCCCAAACGCCATTCATTGAAGATTCTTGGATCTGAAATAAACATATCGAAGGCTATAGGCTAAAAGTATAATAGAAATATAGGCTATAATAATAAACAGGCCTATAATAACAATAGGGTGTATTCACGTAATGCGCATGGTGGCCACATTGGAGGCCACAATGGCATGTGATTGGTACAGTTCATTGTTACCAAGTTTCAGGTAGCGTTTGGTTGAAGTTCAACTGTTCTCTAACTTTGGTTTGCTATTATTACTGTAAAACAATATAAATAAACTCGCATGTTTCGGTCACTCTCTCAAGGGCACATAACCATTTCAGTAAACTTTATCGGGGGATATACGTGTTCAAACTCTCATGTTTCCCTGTAAACAACATATTTGTTTTCTATTGACAGCTAAATAAAACTTGAAATAGTACTATAGGTGGCCTCCAATATGGCCGTTGTGACGTCACGTGAATAGGCCCTATAGTACGTAACTTTATTATAAAATAAATCTTACCACAGATGGAGTATCCGGCGGTTTGATAGCTGGGCTTGCGATTGCCTTGTTGGTCAGCTGGGTTGGGCTTGTAACGATTGGTGAAGAGGTTGCCAATTTCACGATCTTTGGGGAGAACTGACTACAGATACCTGCTGGGCCCGGCACCGACCGTTTTAGCTTATCGGTGGCAATAGGCCCCGGCCCAGACAGTTCCAGTCGTTTACTGGTGCTTGTGGGTTTATGGATGGCCATGGGAATTGGAATGCTGGAACTACAGCCAGCCACTCTGTAATCTAGTGCTTCAGCTGCACTTTTTAGTGTTGTGATAAGCTGCGGTAAATCTGTAAGAAAAAACTTGCAATGTACTATTCAGACAGGCATAGGCCTAGTTAAAGTCACTCCACAGCAACTTTGGTGCTGGGGACATACAGATGAGTCAGGCTTGGCTAACCAAATGTGAGTATTGGTGAAAGCCGCCCGCTGATTGGATCCGACACGCCCATCTGTGACGTCCCCAGACCCCAAGTTGCTGTGGAGCGACTTAATTACGTTTTGTTTAGAATACTATTCCATTGCTTAAAAGTTGATTTGGATTAAATGCCAAAAGTCTGGACAATGTAAATTGTGTGATAGCATGCCAAGTGTAAGGTGCCTGAGAATAGAGTGGAAAGCTATGACAGAGAAACACAAATATGTACAACATTACCGGTATATTATTATTAATATGAAGGCTACGTATATTACTTTAAATTTAAATAAAATTGACATTTATGAAATCTGTCAGTTTATTCTTTGTTTCATTTAGAACCCTTAGGCTACTAAAAATTAAATGATTAATATTCAAGTGCATTTAAAAGTAATGACAATAAAACTCTGGCCCTGACAGTTACCAATTAAGACCAACTATAATTACCTTCTTTTAGCGTGAGCATCGCTTTTGTCATTGTTAGCTCATGTCGTAAGTTCTTGTTACAGTCTTTCAACCTGGCGATCTCGAATGCCATCTGGGAATTTGTTTTTTGAAATTCAAATTCAGACGAGTCTCCGCTCTCTGTCAGGTCATATGGATCTAGCCTGAGTACTTTACGGGAGGACCTAAGGTTTATCTCATTTAGCTCTTGTTCGTCGATATTTTCTTCACTGTTCTTAGGTTCCATATCACAGTGCCTGTGTATTGCCGAAGAATTAATCCCGTCAACTTCCTCCAGATTGTCCCCTTTAAAGGGGATGTCTGCTATTGGCGAAGAATTCATCCCGTCAAGTTCTTCCAGATTGTCCCCTTTAAAGGGGATGTCTGCTTTTGGCGAAGAATTCAAATTGTCCCTTTGCTGTAGGGTTACATCATCTTTGGCTGCCATGGCTATCTCTTGGCCTACATGGACAAATGTAGCTTCTCCCTGCTCTGCTAACGACTTCTCCGAATCACGAGTTTTATTTTTATTTCTTACTTCCTCCATCAGGGATCGGGACTGTTTAGCTTTGATGATCTTAGCATTGTTTCCGATTACCTTAAATATACAAACACAATCTTAGGCCTACTTAAATAGTATAGGCCTATACTATTCCCAAAAAGAGATGGGGAGGGTGGGTGCTATAGTGGTGGGTTGGCGGTTAATTTTAGTCACAAAATATTAAACGTTTAAAGACTTAAACGTGTACGCCCTACAAGTTACGACCTAGCTAGAATGCACTACGTTGTGTGCCGTCGCCATTACGGGATTCAATAGTAAAAGCTGTACCTATGTTGGCATATGTTTAAGGGTCGATTTAAGATGAATTAAACTTTCAACATGCTATAAACGTGTTAACACATCCGTAATGTTCACAGCTAGACTTACCTTTTTTTGCAAGTTCTTCTTTTTTTTAGTGCATATCTTGTTAATATTTGTTGACTTTCTTGAGCGTTTTGCAGGAGGCACTAGGAAGCCAAACTTTTCTAGATTATACGCAGCCGTTTTCATATCATCATAATCTAGGTAAATAAAATAAACAATGTCTAGTATTAAAATGATGTCATAGATCATGTGTAGGCCTATGTCTATAGCCTATCTAGGTACGTATTTATCTTAATCTTAGGGCAATCATCTGGGCAACGGCATTTTAGCGGCTACAATTTAGACAAAACAGCGCGAGGGGTACAGCTGTAGGCATGGACTACGTTTACCACGCGAGCCGAGTTCGAGCTCGTAAGCTCGAGCTGGACATTATGCGAACTGAATTTGCCTGATAAACACCTAACCTCGAACCCAACTCAGCTCGGAGAAGAACATATGCGGACCGAAATGTGTAGGCCTACATACGTACGTTTAACAAGCGGTTAACCACGCCTCCTTTTTCAGCACGAACCAGACTGGTAGTATTTAGTACGATCTCAAAGTCCGTGGTAAACGGATACCGAGCTATTGAGCTCGAACTCGGCTCGCATAGTAGGCTAAACGTACCTAGTCATCCCTATACAACGCGACGGAAGGTAGCGTGATGAGACAGAATGAAGCGGGGTTTTTTTGTGTGACGACTGAGGCTTCATACTCTTTGCCTGTAATTGCTCACATTTTCGATGAAATTAAATACAAAAAAAATATTAATTTTCAAACTTCCTAAACAGTAGGGAAATAAACATGAAACATGGGAAAATAACGGACCAAGTTCAGTGGTAAACGATAGGCCTACCGAACTGGGACCGTGTGCGAGTACGTATCGAATCGTACGGACTCGGTTCGCGTGGTAAACGTAGTCATAGGCTAGGCACTACACTCTGTAGGCCTACCCAATTCACTTTCAGCTCAGTTTCGTTCCGCTTTCAACTTTGACCGTGTGATAGGCTTAGGCGGCGGTTAGGCCTAATTCAAACTGAAGCCTAGGCCTAGGCCAGCTAGCCTAGCCTAGTGCATGCGTGTTCTACATTCAACGTCTTGGTAGGCCTAGGCCCTAGGCCTCATAAATGTAATTCATACTTGGGCCCAGAAGTCTATTTGTCTAGGCCCTAGGCCTATCCTATTCAGTAATAAAACTTATTTAGGCCTACAAAGGATGGCTGGGTGCCTAGGCCTAGGCCAGGCCGGAGCTAGACCCAGCAGTTGAAACGAATAGGCTAGCCTAGGCCTATAGGTAGGCCTAGGCCTAGGCTCTACATATTTAACGTCATATGTCTAGGCCGGGACAGCCTTATAGCCAAAGTGACATTTAACTATAGTGAAACATGTAGGCTAGGCTAGGTGCCTAATCAACTTACTTCCAATAGCCAAGATGCGCGCTGCACAAGTATCCCAAATAACACCCGAAACACGTGCAGGCATTAACTCCGGCGAAGAAATGACGCATTTAGGCCAACGTAACCTGAATGTTTCGTCCGACACCTTCAAGTCCTCAAACAGTATAGGACTAGTGTGTTGAATAAAAGGGAAATAGCCTACTTGGACACAACACTTTTCTTCAGGGAATTCAAACAGGCAACACTCATTCCCCTTAAATTCCATTGCAGAACAGAACACACAGCAAACGGCAGCACTCCGCCGTAACGCCGCCAAGAACAGTCAAGTCAACTTGTTGCAAAATGCAAGTCACAGGAAGTGCGCTAAAATTATGGACCGGAAAGGCGACCATACCATTAACTACAGTAGTCAGTTGGGCTCTAATTTTGCAAGTTAATATGATAAACATCTATTGCAATTAGGTGTGAAATTCCATAAATAATCTCTTTTAAATACTGTTTTAATATTATTTTTTTGTGCAATTTTAATAATTAACATTGTATGTTAATAATAATAATAATAATAATAATAATATTTCGATACTGATTCATTAACTTAGTTGTACCCTTGTATTGCTGCCGGCCATGTCATTACGTCAGACGGAAATATTTATGCAGAGGTATAATTCAAATATCCATAGTTTCTTTTGTAAAAATGAGAAGATATAAGAGGTATTTAGAAGATGATGATGCAGTTATTCCGAGGTCAACAACGTACTTTCGGAGAGCTCGCATCCAAGAGCATGAAGAACCTGATGAAAATCAGGAATTCAATGTAAGTATAGGCCTCAGTGATATTTTATCATAGGGCGGGAACACAGATAACTAATTAGGTATAGTAGTATACCGCCCGACCGTAATATCATTGGGCAAATGGGACTACGGTCGGGCTGGTCGCGACCGGTCGACCTTACGGAATGCAACCATAATGTATTATCTGTGGCGGGAACAATAAGTTCGTTTGATTTACCGACACCTTTTGCACTTTTTGCATTGCGTCCCATGCTTTCTTATGGGGGATAGTTCTAAAAGTACAAAAGGTGTAGCTAAATATCAAACGAGCCTATTGCCGCACGGGAATATTGCCGCTCAATATAAATTTCCAAAATTAGGAAATTAATATTTATTTTCTTAAAATCCATTCCCAGATGGAGGCATTGTTGCTAGGCCATTATAAGTAGTACTTAGAACCTTGCATACTATATTATGGGTTTTGATGGGAAGGGGGGGGGGGGGGGGGGGCTGGACTGTGCTGCTTGGGATCGAGTTTCCAAGCTGAGCCGAAATTAAAAATACCCAGGATCTGTGACAACTTTGTGATGAAGAGAATGTGAAACGGTGAAAAATGTAATTTCTACCTCTAATACTGATCGGATCGCAATATAAATAGCTCATTCGTGACGGGGCGGAAACTTCCTATAATATAGCCACCTCAGAATTTGCCGCTATTTTGTTTTTGAAAAATTATTTCGAGTAACTTATGTGTAAAGTAAAGTGTAACTTCGCCAATACTCATCAGATCGCGTTAAAATTTACATATTCGTGACCTAAAAAAAATTACAAAAAATGGCCACCTCACATTTTGCCGCCATTGTGTTTCATAAAAATATTTTCCAGTAACTTAAATGTAACTTTGTAACTTCTCGACCGATTTATCAAAGAAAAAGTAATGGCGTTCAATCCACATCGAGGCTTGCAGATGGTTCAAATTTCAACTTGATCGGACTTTCCGTTCGGCCGCTATCGCAAGACATAAAAACAAAAAAACACAAACAAACAAAATACAAACGAAACGATTGCCATGAAAGTAGAATGGATGACGCTCGCTACGCTCGCTTAATTATTCATTTATTAGTAATTAAAAATGTATTGATTCATAGGCTTTTTACAGTTACTGAGTTACTTAAATATAATATGGTGATTTACCTACACAGGTAGATGTACCTGCTAATGGCACTGATAGCGATGAAAATGGAACTGATGGGGCCCAATCAATAATTGTCGATAACGAAGACATCGAAGATAATGCTCAACATGTAACGGATGGTGAACCGCTACCTGGTGATACAGAACCTATTACTGTAGAGGAACCTCCTGTTGATGAGCCTTTTCTAAACATCTCTGATCAACAACCTCATCATGAGGATGCATCCGATGATGAAAATGACATCTTCATGGAAGCTCAGAACTTTGTAAGTTGGTTTATTCCTGACAATATTAATTCATATGCACATATAAATAAACTAATAAATAAACTAAATAAATACTTAAACAATATAATACAGTTCGTCCAAACACACAATAAACACAATTTTTCCTATTTACATGCAGTTATTTTTTCTTTTCAGGAAGTGGAAGATATGATATACCCAGGAGCTTTTTTAACTCGCACACAAAGTTCAGCATTGATTTTGGCATATGCCATTCGACATCATATCACTGAGATTGCCCTCACCGATCTACTGCATTTAATAAATGCTCACACGCCTACTGTAATACATCAATCAAAATATTACTTCTTTCAAGATTTAAAGGAGGACACAGTTAGTCATCACTTTTATTGTGAAAATGAGAAATGCCGTTCTCCCATCAAGTTCCTGAATAATACAACTATCGATCAATGCACTAACGAACTATGCGATTTGTTTGGTCTTGATCAATACTTCGATCAACTTCGAAAAAATAAATGTTTCTTTTTACATTTGCCTCTCAGAGATCAACTAGCAAAGCTGTTAAACAATCCCGACTTTTTTTCTAAATTGAGTAAAGACAACCATGCAAGTGGTGTGACATCAGGGGTGATTTATAAACAACATGTTGAAAGTGGTAAAATTGGCCCTATCGACATTACATTACAATGGAACACCGACGGAGCATCTGCTGCCAAATCTTCAAAGTGTAGCATTTGGCCAATACAAGTAGCCATAAATGAGCTCTCTTACCAAGAAAGAAAAGAAAACATATTGTTGACTGGACTGTGGCAAGGAACGAAACCGCAAATGAACACTTTTCTTCGCCCATTTGTAGACGAACTTCAAGAACTGCATACAACTGGCATAGTCCTTGATGATGGAAGGATCATTAAAGTTCATTGCGTAATAGGAACCGTAGATTCTGTTGCCCGGCCTCTCTTGCAAAATATAAAACAGTATAATGGTAAACATGGATGCTCATTCTGTTTGGCACCCGGTGAGTGCATTGAAAGGGGAAACGGAATATCTCGTGTCTACCGTGGTGAGGTTGGGGAGCCACGGAGTGAAGACCAGCACTTAAGAGACATTGATCGAGTAATTGACCATGATCTTGAAAGTTCGAATGGCGTAAAAGGTCCTTCTTTACTATTATTACTTCCCATTTTCAATATCATAACTTCTTTCGTCCCAGACTACATGCACAATGTCCTTTTAGGTGTGGTTCGGTGGTTCCTTTTTCAATGGGTTGACGGCGCTAATTCCGCAAAAGCTTGGTATCTTGGCGGAAATAAAGCAAATCAGATTTCAAACCGTTTGGTAAACATAAAACCACCTGGGGAAATAACAAGACCACCACGAACCCTAGAGGATAAAAAACTGTGGAAAGCCAGTGAATTCAGATCTTTCTTGCTATACTATTCTCTGCCTTGCCTGAAAGATATCCTTCCAAATAGATATTTAAAGCACTGGCTTTTACTAGTATTTGCTATGACTACCATGCTCAAAGATAAAATCCTAGCACCAGAATTCGAGCTTGCAAAGGCAGCTCTAACAAATTTTGTAATGCAAATTGAGGATCTTTATGGTCAAGAATTCATGACTTACAACATGCATACTTTATTGCATCTCCCCGAAAGTGTAAAGAATTGGGGTGCGCCGTGGGATTCTTCGACATTCATGTTTGAGCACTTTAATGGTGTTCTGTTGAACTTGTTCTCAGGAACCCAGCACATATCAGGACAGATTTTCAAGAACTACAACCGGGTTAAGTTGATGAACTCAATACTAAATAAAAGTCCATTTCAAAACTGGCATCCTGAGGCAGTAAAACTACTAAAGAATTTATCTGGTAAATATCTATCTATGAATGCAGTACGGATTGATAGGGTGGTGCTACTTGGTGCTGGAAAGCTTAAACAGCTGTCACTTCCTGAACAATTAGCGATTGAGCGATTGTGGAATCGAATGGTTACATCTGTTAATGTAAGAGTGTATGCACGCTGTATATTTAAAGGGATAAAGCTGCATGTTGTTGGTTACTTACGGCTGATAAAACGTGTAAACTGCATTGTCCGCCTACAAAATAATTCGTTTTTCGAAATTCATGACATATTGGATATGTGTGATCGTACTCTTCCAGAAAATGAAAACTGTATCGTTCTTGGAAAGCAGCTAGATATTTTAAACAATGACATATGTCGAAATGGTGGAATCAGATCTTCAAATTTCATCAAATTTGTTAACCCAGAAAACAATGTTTTGATCGCCATTTTTCCAGCACAGATTTTGCAAAAATGTGTAAAAATCATTGTAAATGATGAGCAGTATATCTGTAACTTAGTAAATAGTTATGAGCGGGACTAATAAATAAGAATATGTCATATATTCGCCGTGCATGCCAAAGTATAATTCCTATTTAATGTTTATTAATTATTAATGTATTGGGATGCATAGGTATAAACATAATTCCGTCCTTTAATTTGCAGCATTTTATGTGTATCTTGATGTTTGCATGATATTGATTGAAAACTTTTAATTATTTCTCATAGCCTATTTGTAAAAATGTGCATATCATATAAATTTGTCAAATATACTAAAAGTCCACATGTACGTCGTTTGCAATATATATATATATGTGTGTGTGTGCATGTACTATTTTACATAATTATGAGTAGGCCTATATATCCCGTAATGTTTTCTCAAAAATACCATTGACTTTAAAAATGGAAAATTTTAAAACCATTGGTTTGAATATAATAATTCGTTAGATAAAAACCATTAACGAAAATACCATTGTATGGCAATGGTTCTCAAAAAGACCATTGTCTTTAAAAATTGAACATTTTAAAACCATTGATATGAATATAATAAGCATTAGATTAAAACCATTAACAAAAATACTATTGATTTTAAAAATGGAAAATTGAAAAACCATTGATATGAATATAATAAGCATTAGACAAAAACCATTAACAAAAATATCATTGCATACCAATGGTTTTTTAAAAAAAGTGTAGACAGCTGAAATATTAACCATTAGCTTTGAATGGTTATTTTAAAAACCATTGGTACCTTATGGTTAATTTAAAAATACCATTGCCAACTAATGGTTATTTTAAAAGACCATTAGTTTTCAATGGTACTTTTTCATAAGGGAATACGGGGATAATATCCACATTCTCGTACAAATCTCTCTATAGTTGGCATAGGTCTTTGTTGGCAGATAACTAATATTTGATTATTTGGTCGAGGCTAATTTACAAGGAGTGGAGTTTTATTCTATAGCCCATGCTTTTCAAAAGAATGCGGATAATGTTAGACGAGCTGCAAAACATGCAAACGGTAAAGATTGGTGTCTCCAAACTGCATTGTAACATCTCATCCCCGCAGCCAATAGAAAGTGTATTCGTCATTCGTATGCACACATACGTATACAGAGTACAGAATCAGCTGATTGTCAGTTTGTTTGCCTTGGATTCCCTTATTGTGAATGATAAAATATTATTATTTCTCCTCACGTATTGACTTTTCCATAATGAGGCCGAAAGAAACCTTGGCCTGAAACAAATTCCCGTTTTTTTTTTTTAATCGCGGTGTATTGCTTACATGCGATTTCACTACTTTTAGGGCAAATTACAAGTTTGTGAACATGTTATCGATTAAATTGTAAATAAGTTATCGACAAGAAAATCGATAGTAATATATGTCCGTTAAGAATTGTGCTGCATGGTTGTCCAGTCCATAACAGTATCAATCAATAATCCAAGGATCAAGTATCAAGGAACAGCGTTACGAAAAACCCTCGTGGAATTTCTTTTTCATATAATACCAAACCTTTACAGCGCTCATTTTAAACTATTTTCAAACGCCAAATCTAGCATTTTAATAGTTCACGGTCGAGGTTATGATACCACTACATGTAGCCCTCAATGTTCGTCAAACGTCTAAAAAAATGTAAGAATCTACTACTGGGCGTGACATACATTTGTTTAAATTTGTTTTATACACATTTAAATAACTGTATCTGTCATAAATTTAGAAAATTACATAACATTTTCATGATAGTGGCAAATTTTATAGGCAGTTTGTTAAAAACAAAAGCACTCTCTTACTAAACTTGTTGGAGAGAGAAAAATATTTTCTGTCTGCTGTCCAACGTACACTGGTACCAGTAAGAATCCAGCATATTATAATTATAAATAAACATAATAGGTACAAACAAAGAGTTGTAAACAATTACGAAATTGAACTATTCTATAATCCAGTAGAACAATCCCGCTAAATAGAACCCTTGCATTTTGCGTCCCAGCCCTCAGACGTGCAGGTGCAGCACAATCGATCAGTTATTTTCTACACTCTTTACATTGACATCAAGGAAAGTCGAAAAGTAATATCAAAATAATATATTAATAATATCTTTTAGAACAGTGTACAATACAACATACAACTTAATATTTTTTTAGTGATTTTTTTTATGTTTTAATTTTTCTAGTGATATTATGCCCAAAGAGTGATTTAATAACTTCATATTTTTTAAATATTATACGTGACAAACGACGACGCCAAGATTTAATTCCTAACTGGATCACCTTATCGTTGCAAGTTGATTGACGGCATTATCGCTCGATGTTAACACGTCCAATACTATCAATCAGGCCGATGTCAGCGGAGCGGTCACGGTGGACGAAACCTTGGAGCACGTTATCAATGAAGAGAGACTGAACTAGCCGTGACGTAACCGAGCGCGGCTAAAAGGCGTACAGGAAATGAGTGATCCTGACCGTCCATGGCTCTTTGTCCGAACTAACATTGGTTGATTAGAGTCTTATTAGGATATCAATGGGACGTAGGCAGCTACCGATTGGTGGAGCCGAGTGAGTCAAGTCTGTTGGTCTGTCAAATTACTTTCATAAACCAAAATGGAAAAATGGGTTTATTTTCTATACTGTAAGTGTAACACGTACGTGAACGTGTTATCTTCATTCCCCAGTAAGAGTATTTGTTTTGTTGTTCCGTAAAGTATGTTACGAAATCGCAAGAAGGTTTTAGTATCCAGTGGCTTGATTTTATGGTGGGCGTCGGAAGTGTGTGGTTTGCCAGTCGCCACTTTGTGAAACTAAACTGGAACGAAGTGCAAGTTCTGCGTTGCCGTTATGTGCATTTCATGAACGTTTTCGAAGTATGTTCACTCCCACGTATACCACGAAAATAAGTTTAACTGACTTGTGTATTGCGTTGAATGTTTGTAACACAAGTTCGATATCCTCGGAAGTAAAACAACGGTAATAATAATATAATTAATATGAATAGTGAATTATGTTCGCCATGTGCCCCAGAAAACATTGCTGGACAAATACGATTTGAATATTTCAAGGGGGGGGGGGGGGGGGGGGGGTACACATTTTGTTAGTCTTGCATTGAGTAATTTTGCACTTCATAAATTTTACAGGGAGTAGGGTAATTTTGCTAAATATAAATAGTTCCCCTTAGCGTACAATTCGTTGTTAAGATGCCTTGAGGTTTATGTTTTCATGGTTGATGAAACAGTAAGACCATAAAAGTAGAACACTTAAAACTAAAACATATAAGGAAAAAATCGTGCGAAGTAGCTTCTTTCAGGTAAGTTAATATTGTTACTCGGAATTTTAAATCGCGGAATAAATTCAATTTTCAATTCAAACACTTAATACAAATAACAAACTGCTTTTAAATTCAAATTCTGTTTGTCATCCGAAGAATGTTTTGTAGATACTTCGAAGGGGGGCATGGCAAATCTAAAATGATAATCTATACAATCCGTGGAGCTGGAACCAACCAATAGAAACGGTCTGTACTTCGTGAAACCGGGCTTCGAATTCATTAAATTATCAACGTTACTAAACTAGAGCGCTTTATGCATGAAGTTTGTTGGTTGCCCTGGCCAGGTGCTATATTTTGTCAAAATGTATGCACTGCCTGCGAATAATTAGCATAATTAGCTTTCATTATCAAAGTCGCGCATAAATGCCTAGATTAGCTACAGGTGCGAAGTGGCGTTCACAGCATCTTGGGAGTACGCGATTATTTACATTATAATTTGTGAGCGTAAAGCGACCAAAGTTCGGAACTGTGCAGACATATTTCGCTTTCGATATATCTGGAATTTCAACCAATGCGAAAATCGCCTGGACTCGTCCGGGCTTTATGTGTGAAGATCCTTCCGTAGCTCGTCTATAGTAGCATTGAGAAAATAAGCGCTGGCTGGCATGTTTTTGTTAGACTCTGGTATATAGGCCTAGATGCACGAAATCATAACACTACTATTTTGAAATGATCTAGAAGGAAATAATGAACTTCTTTGCGTTGGTATGTTTAAAAACAAATGATAAGGTTTTAACTTTTAATGTCGCCATTAAAAGTGATAACTTGAAGTGGAAATTAAAGAACACCCCCAAAAATCATTTAGGCCAACGTTTAGCTGAGGTAATGGGGCTTTTTTGTGAGTCACGGATTGTCGTGTGCAAACATCCTAGCCGACAGTATTACGTGCATCAAATTCAAAGCCAGAGAAATACCTCCTTCCTCTATATTCGCCCGATATAAATGAGTCCTCTAGATGGTAACACAGTGGCCTCATGAAAGAGGCAAAGGGTTAGTTAGCTCTATATTTATAATATATCAGTAGCGTAATCAGGCGAGACAGCCTGTTGAAGTTTATAAACATGTAAATCGTTGTAAAACATAGTTTGACCTTTTGTATAAGTAAGCACCGGCGGCTTTCAAACGTAGGCCAAGTTTTTGACGCTTGAAAAAGAACCACACACCGTGGTCAACAATTCGGTAAATGTTGAGACAACTGAGTTTGCGGATGGTTCCAACTTATGCGGTTTGTGGGTAGGTAGTAGGGCTGCTATCGTACGCACTATGCCCAATTATTTTGGGGGCGTTAGGTCATAGAGTTGTTAGATTGTCACTAAGAATAAGGTCAAATTATTCGTGTTCACAGCCTTGTTATCAGCAACCATTGTCCAGGAATTAAGTAATCAGGCCATTCAGACCCACTTTATAATGGAACATCAGAAACACATGTCGGTGTTCAAGCCAGTGGAACAACCGTCGGAATTATGCATAGGCTCCCTCCCTCTCCACAAGCTGAGCAATCAACGCGCTCATGTTCTATAGCTAGAACTAGAAGGTGCACCAGTAAAGGAACAGCTAGTCACACACAATAATTACATGTAATATGGCAGAATAGCAACTACAATAAGGGTTTGCTGCCGCTATGATTAGCCACTAATCTTGGATAAGCTTATGGGGCTTTATGCGAAATCAAAGGTGGGTAAGAACGCATATTTATTCTACCAACTCCTCCGCACTTAAGTTTTTATTCGATATGGTCAGTGATCGTCATTTCTCATCAATATAAATGTTACCTATTGATTCGTAAATTAGATGGAGCCAAAAAAAAATAGGGTGAACGTGCAGAACAGTGGTTAGAGTAAAGACATGTCTGTTCTATTGGACCCTTGGTTTACTCATGTCCTCGAGTGTACAGCAATGATGAATCTTGTTGGTAACTTGTCTACGTTTGCCTTTTCGATGAGAAAATGTGATTCGAAAGAATCGACCATCTTATAGTTGTCCCAAGACTACCTTACACATGCTTTCGAAACAGGCGACTAGTTCGTAGCCAATCAGCGATCGGTATTGGCGCAGGTGTGTCTCGGGCGGTTCGCCGGTTGGCTACGACTGCCCCGGATGTGACGAAAGCAGGTGTAAAGTAATCTTGGGCCCACTATATGTTTCAAAGTTTCATAGTGACATTCCTATCACCATCTTCAGTAGTCAGTGCGAGTTTCTGTACGGCCGAATATGATTTGAATGTATTGTTTGTTATAATACAATCATAATAATAATGGCAATATTACAAACATCAAGGGCAATCGTAATAGTTATATCATGTTTGACTTGTTCACCATCCATCTATCACCTCGTTGTTCATTTTAAATGTACGTGAAATGTCTATCTATATGTGACTCAAGCCAACTTGTCCAGTGACGAACGGCTGGACCCAGTTAGCAGCTGTAATGGGGAAACTCGGTTTGTCATTGGTTTATTTGTTTAACAACAAATAATGGGCAGTCAGGCCTGACCCGTACGGAAGCAATGGCGTTGCGCTCGAATCCCGTACAAAGAATGAATGTCCTCATGAATAAGCATTAATTACTATAACTTTATACAATCCCCTTATAACCCTTCGACTGCGCAAATGTTGATTTACTAAGCGTTGTTTTTCAAAATCATTAGTGGCATAACAGTATAACGCTAAACCCAATTCGTTTCGTTTCGCTGAGGGTTAAAGATCAAATCACAAAGTAAAAACAAATTATGAGTAATATGAATTACGGGGGTCTAATAATGGAAAATATGACCCTGGCCAGGGAGCTGGTGCTACTTTGTTTTCGCTCGTTCACTTTACCGCCCCAATTCGGGTGGAAGTCAATATAACTGGCGGGTGTGTGCACGTGCTTGCGAGGGATCGATCGATACGATACGACCTGAGCCGAAGCAACCCGACACCGTCGGACGGAACACGGCCGCCATCGCGACGCTTGCGTAGCCACGCCCACCCTTCTAATATCGACCCCTTGCGAGCCTTCCCTTCCCTTAGAACTAGGCTACGTCTTAGTACAGTGCCATGCAGCCATTTCCTATACTAATCGAAAATTCATTGCTCGTTATTTGAAAAAGTTCAAGTTGTAATCGCGTCCATCCCGACGGTCAGTCTTGAGTACCCTCGCAAGGCTATTGATCGCAAGTCGATGGGCTCGAAGAGCTTCCAGGCTTGGCACTTCGCACGATATACCTGTGGTGGTGTAAAGCCTTGATGCATCCAATCAAGTGTTCGATTTGACATAATATTACATACCCTTTAGCCTTCATTTAGATAACATTTGTTAGAATATGTAGCTACATTATACAAATAGGCGGCGACTGATACTTTCTTCGTAAGAGTATATATGTATATATAATATATATAGCCTACTCTTTGGATTTTTACCAATTTTCACAAATGCGTATGTTCCTAATGAGCTCACCCTTTATATTTTTCCATCTCGTCCGTTTCCAATGAAGAGTCGAAAAAGCAACTTAATTATAAAGGGAGTTTGTTTCCTCGATTTCCTTTCTTTGTTTGCTTTCCTTTCCCTGTTCCATTCCTTCATTTGTTTAACTCGATTCAGGTATAAGTGTCTGAAAGTTTCTTTTCCATTTGTAGTATTTTGCACTTCAGCCTTCTCTCTCAGAGTCGGTCTCGATCGTTGTGGTATGAACGCAGGCCACCTTCTGTACCTATCGTCTCCGCATTCTTGAACAATTAATAACCTAAATTACAATTTCGATCAACGGCAATTAAACAATTACTATAACAATTATATAGTCTTCATCGCGACATTGTTTCGTATGCTGTGAAGCCATCATTGGCTTCATTTCTCTAAAAGTAAACCCAGACGCATACATGTTCTATCTCTTTCTTACCATGTCTGTTATTTCATGTCGAAATAATTTAAAATTTAAAGTTAATATCTGAGAAATAATTGTATAGTTTAAAGATATACACTACTTTAAGTGGTGCCATATCTATACTCTACTTCGTACGTTTGTTGCATTATCTATCTTTAAAGGGGTTCTCACCCGCTACACCAAAATAATATGTTTAACTAAGGCTGATTAGCTATGAAATTAGCGACTAAATGAAAAGAAATCGGGTTCACCATAACCCGGGGAAAAAATATCAAAGTTAGAGATTTTCGAGCTAGGTCCCATCGGCGAAAATCTCCCATAAGAAATAGCATTGAGACGACCTGTATGCCTTGGGACCTTGGAGGATTCTGCTCCAAAAAAAAAATGATGTGATACTTTTCGCTGCGTCTTTCTTTTCTGCGTATTTCGTATATTTTGGTTTTGTAATCGGAGCTTCCGTTCAGGTACAAATTAAAGATGTGTAATCGGGTGCTCCATTTCGTTTTGAGCGTTGTTGTGCGTTGCTGTGCACGTCGAGTCGGCGGGTGTCGACTGTCGAGTTGGTGTCAAGTAAGCCAAGCGAGAGAGAGAGAGAG
Organism: Isoperla grammatica; assembly: GCA_945910005.1. Lineage (NCBI taxonomy): Eukaryota > Metazoa > Arthropoda > Insecta > Plecoptera > Perlodidae > Isoperla > Isoperla grammatica. Next base: position 11,897,512 of record OX246738.1, on the reverse strand, counting down.
TGTGAGAGAGAGAGTAGTAGTATTGGGAGGGGAAATAGTCAACGCATGCACAATGAACGCGGTCTGCTATGCGGTGTCGAATGGAGTACACCAAGGCCGTCTAGATATATCGCTTCGAGTACACTCGCACCAAAAGCCGGCTGACACCAACAGTCGCCGCGGCAGTTAACCAGAAATTTCATTAATTAATAACAATTCACAGGTTTCAACTTACGATGTGTAATGGTTCATTATCGATTGGTGTGGTGCAGTAGATCATATGGTAAAAAATAAATCTAGCGGGTGAGAACCCCTTTAAAATGAGATTCGTCCGGAGAGAGAATCGTTGCTAAAAACATCGCCAATAATTTGGGAGGTGCAAAAAGGAAAACCTTGAGTTATTTTTCTAGTTGTACGAAACATACTTCGTATTCTAGTATTCTTACACAATACTGACTTTTTACAATGCCATTCTTTCAACGAGTTCAACGTTAATAGGTTACGTTTTCCTTTGATCTATGTAATGTATAACTAGTCATAAATCCCCCTTGACAGAAACCAATTGTAGACGGGGTTTGTACGGCCTCGTGAAGGGCTCATTTGTCTATAAAGCAGCATGCGATAAACTAAAGCATATCTCATAACGGGGTACCCCGCACCGCACAGTCAAAGCTTTCAACCATGTCATGCGACAATGAAAACAAATCATCTTTTGAAAGATACGATCTTCTGATGCTCGAGTTCAAAGTGTGCTGTGATCTTCTACCCCATCTGGTGTTATAAAACGTTTTATTATTAACATATGTAGCAATCAAGTAAACTGTTTTGAGTGTTTTAATCTGTGTGGAATTATCTCTGCAAGAAATTGTAAAAACTAATACACTTACTTGTAGTTGACTAATGAGTGACTAATGAGTAATGTATTTTTTATTTATTTATTAACTGTAAAATTTATTTTTTAAATTTGACTCATTGTATTTTATTGTAAATTTTCATTTCATTTCATTTATTGTAAAAATGTCTTTTAATTGTGTGATAATAATGAGTGCACAGTCAATATACCTTAAAATGTGTTAATAATTAAAGCTGAAATGATTTCATGTTTTCCACGTGGGGGTGGGCGACTGGGCGTCAGATCCCATCATATGAAAATATGCGGGTGATACGCTTTGAGTGACCTCAGCCACATCCAGTCTGTGGATTTGAACCGCACGTGTAAATATATTTATTTTTAGTTTGTCTCCCTGCTTTGTTCGCACGTGTCTTTACGGTAATCGCAAACTCATCAACATACAGTCAACACTATCACATATTACCTCCCCAGAAACAGTGACAATAACAGACGCTTGCTTGTAATATAGCATTACACCTTGACAACGATTTATACCAAATAAAATTTTATAACTTGATCTAAATTTTGGAAATTTATTTAAAAATTCATTTCAAAGTGTTTGTCCTTACATTGCATTGCAATAAAATATTAATATTTTGTTTTGAGGTAGGACGTCTGTAAAGGTTTACATATAAACCACATGTGAGTCCAAGAAAATTGTCTAGCTGTCGCAACATTACTCCTGTACGTACTTCCTAGTTTATGTGGAAGCTCATACTCAAAGCTAGCTTGGTCTGAACTGAAGCAGTCAGAAGTGGTGCTCACTGCTTACAACATTGCACAAGCTGTAAAAGAGGAAGCGGAGAGGCGTAATCATTTGGCTGGTCTCTCAGACGAGCAGGTGACCGCTGCCAGTGACGTCCCGAGGACGAGTGACGTCATGTATTGACGTCAAGCGTCGTGACGCCCTGGGCGAGTCTATTATCTAGCGCAGAGGGGATGCCCACTTGGTGTAATACCTCACTCACTTGAATACGAACCTGGCTAATTATTTCATACCTCGACGTATGACTAGACGATGCTGTCAAGTGATTGAGGATAAGTTGGCCTTTATAGATTCATTCTAAATCATGTTTGTAAATTGAAATTCACATTGTGCACATAATATTATCTTCTTCACAGGACAACGAAAAACAAGAGTATATATGGGGGACCAACACAATTTTGTTCTTGACAGATTATACAAGGCTCGTTTTTTATAAATTGTTACTACTTGATTGCTATTCGAGATAACCGATTATTTAATTTTCAGAACTGTTCATTTTATTTTGTTATTTTTGGAACACTGAATTTTGTAATTATGATAATAATTAATATAATCTTCCATTCAAGGAACAATTAACGCCTTGTTAGTTTCGTCGAGCGTTGCGTGTTTCATGCGCCCCCCTCACCGGCTCACCCCCACCCCCCACCGGGGAGCCTTGGCTCTCAGTCCCCTGTGAGCAGTGGCAGTGTTGGGTATGGTTGGTCTCCAATTTCAACGTAACCAAACAATTATGTACTTGCCAAACTAAAAATACAGTTTGCGGTGATACCTTTAAAATGTTTTGTGTAATAATAACATTATTTTTGGAAAGGCTAATCACGACTAAAATGTGCTATCCGTTGAACATGTTCAAACCATATTATTATCACAAATTATGTGAATTAAAGATGCAAAGAAATTAACATGATTTGAGCTAAAATTATTGCATAATTCATACGTATCAGTGGCAAAAATAAATTGACTTATTATTATTTACATAAATCAATTGGGTGCCATTTCATTAAAACGTTTTTGTTTTCAATGCCGTGGGTTGGCGCGCGGAAGCGTGACACTTCTTCATAACGCATTGTCAATGGTACTACGAACGTAAGTTGTAACCGAAAACGTGCTTAGTGATGCGGTTATACAATGCAAACACGTTTTCACTCACGTGAGATGTTTACGGCTTCCACTGGACATGGTAATACTGGGCCAAACTATCAACCAGAAGACCTGCCCTATACGATGTGTCAAAAGTATTAGTGTTATGTTTAAATAAGGCGTCTGTATTATCGGCGTGCATCTACGTAATCAACAATCACCAATTAACTCGTACGCAAGAAGTATTTTACTAATGTTGGTTGGCCAATTTGTGGTCTTACGTGCTTCCGTTTTCAGAGTAATATTTTGCTATGGCAATATTGATTCAGTTGATCATTATTATTAAAACAATTTCACCTCAAAACATAAAACCTTACACTGTAAATGAAATATTCAGATAGCTTTGTTTTTATTTCTCATTAAATCATTGCAGCACCTGCAGATTGTACACAGTGTATTCACTATTCGTACACTATAGATAAATACGACTATTACAGGTGGTGGGATTGATTTGAAAAAATAGGGAGGCTTTAAATGTTGGTATGTGTTTTCTACGAGGTTTTCTATGATATGTTGAGCGTTACTTGCCTGTGTGAGAAATCTTACAAAGCTAGGAAGAAGTCACCTAAACGTAGTGAAACAAATGTGTTGTCTTCTATTGTTATTGGTATTTCTCTCGTTTGGAAGCCTTGACTATGCTTTAAATTGGCTTTGTCATTTCTGAAAAGATAATGGAGCTTGTCCTCCTAAAGTTCGATGAAAAATTAAAACATCACTTTGTCATAAAGCGTCTGCCCAGCCTGTCACCGTTATTATTTGAAAAGCACTTAAACCCCCCCTCCCCCCCCCTTTCAGGACGAAAACAAACTTTCTATATATAGGCCCTAAGTATACACCTACGGCAGTAGTGCAAAACTTACCGGGTTCCAACTATTGCAACATAGGGCTGCAGGTTGCTGTTTTAATGATAGTACGTATAGGTGTGACATGAAATGTTTTTTAAATAAGGCAACTTCAAATTGTGTTCAAAGGTAACCTGTCACTCCCCTGAATTTCAAGCAGCCCCCCTCAACAAAACTCTCTGAATTCAACTCTGGCGATTAGCATAACCATAGCAGCCGATTGGCATACGCCTAAAAATATCTGCGAAAGGTTTGCCTGTCTACTCTGCCAAGTGAAGCATCAGTGGGAGCCAGAAGACCTAAATAGAATTTAAAGTTTGGGTCACATGCAAATAGCAGTCAAGTTTCGTCTCTGCAGAATATATCAACGTAAGAATGATAAAATAAAATATCCTAGAACGAGTATTGCCTTGCTGCTGTGGATGTCTTGCCAAGGTTCTAAATTAAATGGCGAATTAAGCTGAATAGCATGGTCGGGGACATGCATGCAATTGTAACGAATGCACCAAGTGTATGACTGCAAGAGTATATACGTGTTATTTTCTCTGTGCACATTTACATTCATGTACATAATTACGGGCCCATTAGAAGCGTCATTATTACTAAACTGTGTCACGCAAGTTAGCATACGGATAGTAATCACTCTTGTTGTACTTAAGAACTAATTATGTTCAATAATCATGAGTGCTCTATATGATTAGAACGAGGGTTTTAAACCTCGTTATGCTTTCAAAGTGAACAACAGCCATGTTTCGTAACGTTGCGTATTTCGCGCCATATAGTAAGGCCTATACTACCTACGTAGAGGTGCGTAGTACAGTACGCTATGGCAGCGAGGCTGGCTGGATAGGCTGCCCACCTAAACTGTACGCGTCTGTGTAACATGGCTGGAAGTATTATTGGTTATCGTTGCTCCAAAATTATGTAGACTCACTCATGTGAGTTGGAACAACTTGCTCAAGCACTCGGATCGAATTAGGGATACCTGTATAATATCACGAATCAATGCGTACAACTTGTTGTAAGATCGCCTTATTTTGAATTTGCCACCTGAATCGCCGTCACTGTGGCCGCTCTGACTTCATTTGGCTGCGGACAATAGTTCACTAGCAAGCCCGTCTGCTAAACGTACCCTGAAAGACAGGTTCTCTTGTTGGGGTTTTTGCCTCATTTGTGGAAAAGAAATTAAATTACACAATGGCTGACAACTTTATCGAATTAACGTGATTGGATGGCTGGGTTTGCGGCAAACACAATAGTGGACCCCTACGAGGGAGGTCGTGGGCAGCGCAAACGTTCTTCTAACAGTCGAAAGTGTACAGTGTTATACGTTGGTACACTACGACTACCGTTTCACGGCTGAAGAGCACAAATCCTTTGCAAAGCACGAGAACTAATGTTATCAATTAGACTATACTTGTGATGAAGTGTTGTCAAGTTCTCATGTTGTCGAGCATATTGATGGCTTGAAAATGTTGCTAGACAATTAATAGTAGTATCGGATGATCTAAAGATTGTGTATTAACTTTGTGAATGTTATCTATATTTTAAACCAATTTTGGTGTTCCAGCTTAATAACTTTTGTTGTATATACAGCGAGCGTTTACAGAATATACATAACTAAAACAATCGAAATAAGCTATCCCTTTTGAAATTATAAATTGTATTGTTAGTATTGTGTCGAGAATTTACCATATACTTTCCGCGGTCATGCAATAACATTATTTCTCAAATAGTCGTCTGGAACACAAACTGGGCGCGACTCTGGTTGGGATGTGGCAGTATCTAAAGTAGTGTGTCAGGAAAACGTCAATTATCAGTATATTCACTGAAAAGACGAGAAATTTCCTTGTGTCGACTTTATATTAAAAAATTTGGAATCGTTCCATCTGGCCTAAATAACATTACAATACGAATACGGACTGGGCATTTCCGAAAAAGTTCCGTATCTTACTTGGCAACTAGCTGTAAACCGATTGCAGCGAGCGCGATATACCTACAGGTACTTATAAAGCAGATAATGTACACAACACACTGATCATCAACTAGACACGCCCGTGCCAAATGATGGATTACATTATGGCCTGTTGCACATATTGCAACGGTTACATAACACAGTTGCTTCACTTGAATACATACCTGAACGCGCTCGATTAGCAAAGAGTCCTTCCTTGACATAGAAACTCGTCTTATACATTGAGGTCTTTGTTCGCTCCTATCAACCTACCTGATGAATATAACCTTCGGGAGACGACACAGTTTCTGTGAACATAACCGCATGTTCGAATACAATCAAGACATTATTAATACTAATTGCTAATTACGTAGTTTAATTACTTGTCACCATATTTGCGTTGCCCTTTCCAGTTCCACCTTAGATAACTAGAATCTACTTTCTGGGTACAAACTGGCACAGTGCCAGTATACTATGCTCCCCGTTATTGTAGCGAAACACCCTGTGGTAACGACTTTCAATGTTCGAATCTTGGTAAGAGCATTCATAATATATTGTTGTTGCATTTCTTATCACGGTCACAGTACTTCGGTTAAATATGAATATTTATCGTTGAGGAGCGATTATCGTATCGTAAGCACATTTCACCCTTGTCATTTCTACTGCGACTTGTAACAAGAGAGCACATACGTTGAATGGTAGGTCTATATAAACAGTACTAATAAGTCAACTACGTTCGGTGTTCATGACATGCTTACGATGACGTTTATCTTTTTTTTGTCACAACTGGGAACTGACTGAAGAAACAACACGACAATATTAATTTGAATTTAAATAGCAGGACGACATTCATTTTTTAATATTAATTCCCCCTAATTCTTGAAAATGCGTGTGGTATGCATATTAGCTGTTCAACTATAGACTTGCTCTGAGTATTATGCATTTGAAACAGTTTTTGATATGCCCTCATATTCATTATTCACGAAACTTTGTAACGTTTGTTACTTTGCTTATCAGTTTGCAATTATTAGTTTAAATCAGTTGGCAGTCTAGGGAATTTACTCTGTGTTATTGCTGCATGATATTATATTGGCGTTCTCGGGGACTATTAATTACGTAAATTGCTTCTTCTAACTCAGTCTTCTGTTTCAAATAACAATTTCCTTCTAATGCTCGGATATTCGAAGGTTTAATCACAAAATTAATCGCTGCGGCAATTCGGTTCTACAAATTACAATTTCCTTGTGTGCCGCGAGGAGAGTGAGAAACGTTCAAGATGGCCGTAGCTAGTTGCGTTAAAAGTTTCCATTAGTGCTAATTTACTTGCTACACTTCGTTACGTCGTCTCGAAGTTCAGCGTCGCGTTTTCCTTCGAAATAACTTCCTAAGGCTTGTTACAGCTGGGAACGAAATCGGGAAGAAATTAAATCTTTTTTTTACTACGCCTCCCAAATAATAGATTCGGATTGTTAACGATTAGATAACAATTACTATCGTACCTTATATGAAAACAACTAGTGTTTTTTTTTATTTCATTTTTTATTTTTATTGCACAGTAATTACTTCGGAATATCAATACACTTTGTTTAGTAACTTTAAAATCTACCTTCATGGCGAGTTGAGATATCACTTCATCCGATTTAATCCTAGTGTTACAGTCAACAAATAAGTTATATTTATAGTTTATGAACAACATTTCAACGCATTTGATTGGTGGATCTGGTTATGATGACTGGGCCGTGAGGACGTTTAACATGTGCTCTCGGTAACTAGTTTTGTTTGCCGTAGTGTCAGCAGCAGACAGCGTAAAACTTCTAGGCCAGTTGCACACAAGCGACACAACTAATAATTAGAACACATATTTTCTGTCCCATACACACAACCCAGAATGGAACGCTCGGTAGAGAACACCGAAAAGTGAGCTATTATCACACATAGTGATTTGTTTTGCAATACTTGCTAGTATCGCCTTTGATAAAAAATTTAAATGTAATACAAAAATGCATTTTATGTTTGAAAAACATCTGCTGACTTAATTAGTTAAAATTACTTAATTATACGTCATACATTACATTTTGCATTACAACATTATATTTTTCTCTGTTACGTTATTCTCTGAGTAGAACTTCTAATACTACTCATTGATTTTGGTGGCAACCAAAAGTGGATGAGTTAGGGACCCATCTGCAAAGAAATATTGAACATAACTGCATCTTGTTTCATGCAGCGCGTTTCATGCCACCCTTTAGTATTATAGGTAATTTAATTCCACTTCGAAACACATCTTGCGGTATGGTCGTTATTGGAAAATGCGTTTTGATGGTTGCTTTTTAACATCGTCTACCTACTCAAACGTTCACACACCCTAAGAATGTGCTTATTACTTTTTCCGGAACTATCAAGATATAGTTAAAAAATGGAGTGTTGTATAGGCCTATAATCTCGAGTATCGACGCAATACTCTCCAGTAAAATAGTCTACACTTGAGTGTACAGTGGAAACAAAAGTGATATTCTATCCACGATGCTTTAACCACTGATGATAACGTTAGTTTTGTTCGTACAGGTCAAGCGAAAATAACGTGGATCTTAGTAAACTGTGAGTGCAATTTCTCGGTAGTGCTATATATAAATTCCAACTTGAAGTTGCGCAAGATCCTACGGGGCGCCAAATCGTCTACTGAAACCAGCGTTTTAATAGCTGCTAATATCGGTCTGCGGCGAAGTAGGTTGTAAGCTAAGATGAATGCTGATGGAGCTTTTACTCTGAATATAAGTGTCCGTGTCTCATTGGCCATGATGACTGGAGTATTCTACTGCTTTTTGTATAGATACTTCCGCATTTTGTTTGCACTAATGTTGGACTCACACGTAGACCTATCCCTTTTTGACCGCTCAAATGGTAATTAAAGGTATAATTAGTAACATTTTGTAGAAAATTAATAATGAAATGCGTGAATCCCTCGCTTGGCCTGTGTGGTACCTGCGCGCCGGTCCAAGGACTAAAACAAGATTATGCTGTTATATTTGTGCGCACGGTCGAGAGTCGAATGGAAATGAAATGCGTGAGTCCCTCGCTTGGCCTGTGTGGTACCTGCGCGCCGGTCCAAGGACTAAAACAAGATTATGCTGTTGTATTTGTGCGCACGGTCGAGAGTCGAATGGAAATGAAATGCGTGAGTCCCTCGCTTGGCCTGTGTGGTACCTGCGCGCCGGTCCAAGGACTAAAACAAGATTATGCTGTTGTATTTGTGCGCACGGAGAGTCGAATGGAAATGAAATGCGTGAATCCCTCGCTTGGCCTGTGTGGTACCTGCGCGGCGCAGTCCAAGGACTAAAACAAGATTATGCTGTTATATTTGTGCGCACGGAGAGTCGAATGGAAATGGAATGCGTGAATCCCTCGCTTGGCCTGTGTGGTACCTGCGTGGCGGTCAGAGGACTAAAACAAGATTATGCTGTTATATTTGTGCGCACGGAGAGTCGAATGGAAATGAAATGCGTAATCCCTCGCTTGGCCTGTGTGGTACCTGCGTGGCGGTCCAAGGACTAAAACAAGATTATGCTGTTATATTTGTGCGCACGGAGAGTCGAATGGAAATGAAATGCGTAATCCCTCGCTTGGCCTGTGTGGTACCTGCGTGGCGGTCCAAGGACTAAAACAAGATTATGCTGTTATATTTGTGCGCACGGAGAGTCGAATGGAAATGAAATGCGTGAATCCCTCGCTTGGCCTGTGTGGTACCTGCGCGGCGCAGTCCAAGGACTAAAACAAGATTATGCTGTTATATTTGTGCGCACGGAGAGTCGAATGGAATGAAATGCGTGAGTCCCTCGCTTGGCCTGTGTGGTACCTGCGCGGCGCAGTCCAAGGACTAAAACAAGATTATGCTGTTATATTTGCGCGCACGGAGAGTCGAATGGAAATGAAATGCGTGAATCCCTCGCTTGGCCTGTGTGGTACCTGCGCGGCGCAGTCCAAGGACTAAAACAAGATTATGCTGTTATATTTGTGCGCACGGAGAGTCGAATGGAATGAAATGCGTGAGTCCCTCGCTTGGCCTGTGTGGTACCTGCGCGGCGCAGTCCAAGGACTAAAACAAGATTATGCTGTTATATTTGCGCGCACGGAGAGTCGAATGGAAATGAAATGCGTGAATCCCTCGCTTGGCCTGTGTGGTACCTGCGCGCCGGTCAAGGACTAAAACAAGATTATGCTGTTATATTTGTGCGCACGGAGAGTCGAATGGAAATGAAATGCGTGAATCCCTCGCTTGGCCTGTGTGGTACCTGCGCGCCGGTCCAAGGCTGCGTTGCTCGCGTTCCCACCCGGGCAAACTACGAGAGAATCGATACTCCCGTCTGGTTGCATGGCTGCTCTGCTCTGCTCTGCTCTGCTCAGCGGGCCTGGTGCCTGCCGGCCGGCCTACCCGCCCGTGCATGTTAGTCGGTACTCCCGAAATGAATTTTTTTTTTTATTATTAAAAAAATTATGACATTTTACCCGTTGACCTTGTTATATAATAACTTAAAGAACGCTGCGGTGATATGCGCTGAATTGATCGAATATAGGTTGTGAAATGAAAGAAAATACACAGTCAAGGTCATCTTAGGCCGTTGGGCATAGTCGACCCACAGGGATTGGAAATCCAAGTTTGCTGGAAACAAATGATTGGTGCATGTTATTTTTCAAATCCCTCAATGTGTGCTGGTATACAATGGGTCGACTAGAATGTTCTTCCCTCCCATCCATCGTAATGAAGGTAGGCAAATAGCTCAATGAAAAAGTATGTATTCATGTGTTGTCGGCGGTGCATTTGCGTAACAGAAATCTATATCAATTAGTTTCATTTATGTTAGTTTAAAAAAAATATATGGCAGTTTTTGTTTGCTTATAATTATGATTTATGTCCTCATTGCTCCACAACAAACAATATTTTTCAGATATCGTGAAACATGATCTGACGTTATAGTGTGAGCGAACCAATGACGTGACGTTTTACATTTACCTTTTTCACCATGTGTGTGCTTTATAATGATGCAATTCAAAAACACAATTGTGTTTTCAAATATTAAAACGCGATCTGACGTCATAGTGGCGTGTAATGGTTCAACGTAACACGGAACGGTGTAGAGTGCATTCAGCCTAACTTTTGTGTTGAATTACCGCTTTGTTTATTTAGTTGAACGTTGTACATTGTTTGGAAGTGTACAAACACAACATTATTCACGGTCGGACTTAGATCTTTGCAGTAGTCTACTCACAACCTCGCTCACAACACTCTCGATTGTGAAGCTGCCTTTTGACTCGTGATGGAATTACTAGGAAAACGCTCTGTTTGACGCGTTGATAAGCGAGCGCGTCCATATCTACGAACGTTCTGGCGAAAAGATCTCAAAGCTAATAAAAACAACAAATAACAACAATTCAAGAATGTGCATTTCAAAATTTTTTCTAATTTCCATAGCTATTATACTTCCCGATATTGTTGAATGCAGTGCAATTTGCGTTGCTAAGAATTTTCGTTGTCTGTCTAGTGTTTTCGCGGCGGTCCGCCACCGTTAGTAACAGTTATTGAGTGTAACTTTGTAACTTTTCGAACGATTTTGCCTCAAAACTATACACCTTCAATCCACATCGAGGCTTGTGGATGGTCCAAATTTCAAGTTGATCGGACTTTCCGTTCGACCGCTATCGACAGACATAAAAACAAAACAAAAAACAAACAGCATGAAGTGCCATCAGAGTCTAGTACACACAAAAAAAACAAAAAAAAAACAGAACGAAGTGCCATAAGAGTCTCGTGGAGACGCTCGCTTCGCTCGCTTAATAATTTTAACGCATCGAATTGTACCCAAAATAAATTTCAGTAATATTATTATTATTAATTATTATTATTATTATTATTATTATTATTATTATTATTATTATTATTATTATTGTTATTATTATTATTATTATTATTATTATTATTATTATTATTATTATTAATATTATTATTAATATTAATAATAATAAAATTGTATTTATTGTCGACCCACTCAGTTATCATAACTGATTTTCAGTATGGCTACTTCAAGGGACTATCTCACATAAAATAGAGCGCTAACATCTTTGGTATTCAAAGAATATCCAAAAGGTGGTTTAATAATGGAGATGTATATTTCTATGTGGCCGGCCATACTTCGTTGGCTTCTATAGGGAAATATTCTTTACAGATAGCGTGGCCGGTCATGTAGCTAGTTGTTCTTCGTTGGCTCTACTTACTGATGTGATGTTCTGCAGCGAACCTTCAGCTGGAAATGTCAAACGTTCAAACGTACATTAGTGTTTTCATTATTTAACACCAGTGCTCTTAATAGTTTTCGCATGCGATGCCGATGATGTATCATAAGTTTCTTCACCGAACACGGACAAAACCAGAAACATGAAGACAGGAATCTGGTGATCGAATTGGTATTTTCAAATCATTCCAGTAATGTTCTTTGTACATTTTACTAGACTCACAAAGCCAAGTATTGTATTTATTGTAATTTACCCGCCAGAGAGCGGGAAGGCCAATGTAGGGCACAAATTGCCCTCTGTAGCCTTTTACGCTATACGATGTTTTGTTCTGCAAGTATTTTTGTTTTCTGAACATTTTTTGTTTCATGTGCATCACTGAATCACTTTCCAATGTGTGAATTACATAATATTAGATTGTTCTAGAATAATGCGAACCTTTCGAATATATGACGATATGATCATGTCCTACTTTTTGCAGTATCACATGAGTGTTTAGTAAAAAGCCAATTTTTCTTGATGATGTGTAGTGTAATGAAGGAAGAGACTGTTACAGTCTTACAGTTCACTTTCTTGTCTAGACTTTAGCCCGAGCATAATATTTGGCATTCATAATGCTTGCTGGCACCAGCTACAAACAATTAAAGGTAAAAATAACCTCTCTAGATTCACGCAGCAGATGAGAAGCGTTTGCTGTACATGTGTACAGTCGAGACCATATTATGTAAGTCCGTTCTTACAATATCTAGACAACTATAACTGCTAGTCAATAGGAACTGAGGGCAAATGGTGTACAGATATCCAGCAAGACACTTTACTGGAGGTAATTAGAAACCAGTATGATGAATTTTTAGCTTCATCTATAGAACTTTCTAGCTAGTAGCTATTTTTTCATGTTCTAGACTATACAACTGAAATATAAAAATAAATCACTACTTTATTAGTTATAAAGCAGGTGGCCTATTTCACACAAAAATTACTAATCGTTGCTCATGATCAGTAGAAACTAGAATTAGACCGAGTGGAGTAAAACATTAGTATATTAACATCCCAAGTAAATACAAGTTGCCAGTTGGATTATGATACATGAGTTGTGTTCACTTGAGGAGTAATTCGCAAGCATATGTGCTTGTGCTATACCTGCTAGGTATCAAATATACCATTATTAACTCTACATAGACGGTGTTGGCACTTCATGCTCAGTATTGCATACAAAACATATAGGCTGTTGACTACACTTATGATTGCAAAATTGTAGGAGAAAGGGGTATATGCTTATGTATTTTTGATACATTTGCACAGTTTACATAGCATTCAAATTATGTATCTAATTATTTTTTTTAATGACAAAGTTGAGTGTTTAAACAACCTTCAAATCAAGAATTCATAATATAATAAGAATCCTAAATTCTACATTTTCAACAACTTTTCGCTTACATTGTTCTTTCGTCAATTGGTTCATTTGTTGTCATGACCCACGCCCACGACCAGGGCTACACGCATTAGGGAAGGTCCTCCTTTGTAAATTAAGGTCCTCCTTTGTAAATCAGTTTTTATAACTGAATAGGATAGACATTAAATAAATAAATAAATAAATAAATAAATAAATAAATATAGATATGTTCAAAATGCCTTGGCAGGTTGCAACATATAATTTTGTCAAACGGACATGACATAGTATTTATTATTTACACCAGTTTTCCCGCCCAACGAATTTTGGACGGGTGATTTTGGAGGTAGCTCTTTTGTTATGACCCCTTGTTCAAGAGTCCAATTGGTTATCTGTGGCTTCGCTCTTCTTGGGCAATAAACAACGAACGATGCCTCATGGAACTCCTGCAAGTAGAAATTTCACATTTTTCCGCTCTTAGTCTCGACTTGTTTAGATTTCGTAGCATAAAACCTGCTTTACAGCAATTGATTACATTGCATGTGACTTGTGGGGGGTCTAATAATGCTAGGCCAATAAACAACGTTAAAGCAGTGTACATCAAAAGCGAGATCTGTATAAGTATAACCAGAATAGCCTATATTGAAAACAGTTGGTACCATGCACAGCACGCTTAGCATGCCGGGTACTCTCATGCAGGCAAGTTGTGCTCGAATTCACGGCAGTGTTGTGTGATTTATTTATCCATAACAAATGACGTGTAATAGGAGAGTATTTCATTCATCTTGTATTTCTGAATTCTAAAATAACCGAAATTATTGTAAAAATATCCATATTTTGCTAGGTTTTCACAGTATATTAAGTAATTTGAAAAAAGAGAACACGGTAAATTTATTAAGCGAGCGAAGCGAGCGTCTCCACGAGACTCTTATGGCACTTCGTTCTGTTTTTTTTTTGTTTTTTTTGTGTGTACTAGACTCTGATGGCACTTCATGCTGTTTGTTTTTTGTTTTGTTTTTATGTCTGTCGATAGCGGTCGAACGGAAAGTCCGATCAACTTGAAATTTGGACCATCCACAAGCCTCGATGTGGATTGAAGGTGTATAGTTTTGAGGCAAAATCGTTCGAAAAGTTACAAAGTTACACTCAATAACTGTTACTAACGGTGGCGGACCGCCGCGAAAACACTAGACAGACAACGAAAATTCTTAGCAACGCAAATTGCACTGCATTCAACAATATCGGGAAGTATAATAGCTATGGAAATTAGAAAAAATTTTGAAATGCACATTCTTGAATTGTTGTTATTTGTTGTTTTTATTAGCTTTGAGATCTTTTCGCCAGAACGTTCGTAGATATGGACGCGCTCGCTTATCAACGCGTCAAACAGAGCGTTTTCCTAGTAAATAAAATAATCTGCGGCTGCATGCAAATGAATAATTGCAATCAATAGGCATACTCTTCTATAGTAGATGTTTGTTTATTTTCATAGAATAAAATAAAATTGTATTTTTTAATCCATCTCAGTTACAAGAACTGTTTTTCAGTGGGGGACATGAATCCATTTATTGTGTTATCCGTTGCTATAACGGCATCAAAGGTACCAACCATACATATTCCCCAGTATCAACGTACAGACATATTTAAGTAAATTTCCGTTAAAAAGCCCCAGCCCGGACCGTTAATCGAACCCTGGACCTGGGAACAGTAATAAAACCACAAGATTATTCGAGCCACACAAAAAAGTGTCTCCGCTTGTAATTATTGATTTAATTTATCTCGAATTTGCGAGTTGGTAATGATTGTAATTTGTTCAAGGCCAGTAGTCGCATTAATACCGCAGACTGATGTTGTGTACTTAGTATACATGCATTGTTTGCAGGGGCCTAAACGCGGTTTAACCTAAAAACACACATTCGCAATGGTCTGTGCACCAACCCATACATCAAAACCTCATAAGTCGTAGCGTTGTGAGGTGAGATGATCGTAACTTTCCTCGAATTGACCAGATTCACGTGAAACGGTGTGAAAATACAAACATTTTCGGACTCTTCAAAGTTCGTACGACCTCATGTCCCACGGGCACTGTCCCCGTGTTATCGACACTTTCAGGTCTTCACTGCCAAGACGTTCTGCACTCTGGAGTCTTTAATTCACTTACAACGTATGAGATAAGGTTAAGTTGCTCTATATATTTTATGGCATTATATGGATGATGGCTGCATGTTTTTATTGGTAGGCTTAAAGGTTTTCTTGCGGTCTGTATGGCAGTATGTGGTTACGAATGTACATTTAGTTATATGTTAAGTGCGTTTATTATTACCATTCGCGCTCATCTGTTTGTTTTGTGACCTGTAAAAAAAAAAATTAACCAGGAAAAGACCACTACAGTTTCTCGCAGGATGATGAGGAAAACACGCCAAGTAAAACCCAAGGCGCCCAAGGCCGGACTAGTTTCGAACCCGGTGCAGGAGTGAGAGTGTTTGACTTTGATGCGTGCAGAAACAGGTTTCATCTGAACCTGTATGTAGAACGTACGTCGACTGTGACAACGTAAGTTGAAGCGGCTAGGCTCGGGCAATAATGGCACTTCGGGGCGGCGGTGTGGGCTAATGAGGATGTGTGTCATCTTAAGAGTTGGGGCTGATTCAATGGGGGCCGTAAAAATTACCACAACCTACGGGACCATTCCTACCGACCGTGGTAATTGATACAATCACGGACATCATAAAAATCATTGAGATAAATCTCTCGGTAGGATTAACTTCTCTATAGGGGCCGGACACAAAGTGGCAAACACGGCTTGCCAAAACTGCTAATATTTTATTATTGAGTTAATGGCCTATTCTATTATTATTCATGTGTTGACGTTGTAAGTGACGGGGATGGGCGATTATCCCTGCGCATGTGCGGTTGACATGATGTGTGTAATATCACGAGCAAGCCCTTGTAGGGGCCTGAATTACCACGTATAACATTGCAAAGTGGATCAAAACGTGTAAGCTGCCACGTTTTTCCACGTATACGTACTTGATTCGCCCTCACCCAGGGGAAGCCTATAGCCATTCCAACACACCAGAAACAGTATGTAGAACGCCTCGTTGTTCTCGTCAAGTAATGACACAATTCATCATGCTGTTTGAATGACACAATTCATCGTGCAGTTTGAATTGTGAGATTGTTTGCATTTTGAAAAACGAGACATTTTACTTTTGATGTTTCGATGACACCTATGTTGCGTGTGGCTAGCTTACTATAAGTAGTAGTCAAATGACGATTCTTCTTGGGACAAAGACCTCAACAAACGTACATGTCAGAAAATACTAACGATTATTTAGTGTTTACCGTGCCAATAACCTATGGATGGACGCTAACTATACTATACAAACTATTCAACTGATATTCTTTGACACATTTTTTTAAATGCTTCCCACAAGTAAAATAATTTCTGGGCGTACCAAAGTTGCAAAATTTGTGTAATTACCTCATTTAAAAACGGGCCGTGTAATTTATACAGTTTCCGCCGAAGAACAGCATAATACTTGCTGCTTTCATCAGCGAGTTGGGAAATACCACGATTTGTATATTGTGTTCTAGCTAGTTGACATCGAGTAGAGTGTTCCCTGTTTGCAACGCTTTCGGTCACAGGTTCGAATCCCAGTTGCCAGTTGGTATTGAAATTCAAGAATATGAAAGAAAAAGTCTACTTATTTGAAACGGCAAGAGTGACAACGAAAGTTTCACTTGCTGTGGAGGATTTACATTCCCTTTGTTACAAGTACAGATTTTCAGTTACTATATACAGTGCGTGGCAAATTCCCCGTGTTTAGAGAAAATAAACCACCACCCCTATCAACCAGTGAGCTGCAGCCGAAATACATTTGACATTTAGAACACGTTTCGCATCATGCAAGCTAATAAAGAGCGCGCACCAACATTTCGTGTGTTTCTTCCACCAATGAGAGTCCGACATTGGGAAGGGTTGCGTGATAAGAGCGTTGCACTATTTACAGCCCAATCTTCTCGTCCCACATTACATTCTCTCATCGATTACAAGTTGCTGTGGAGAACTGGCTCCGTTCTGTCTAGACTTCCTGGTGTGGTCAATAACAGTGCCTACCTGTTCTGCGATCACGAAATGTTTTTAGATCCATTAGCCGCGAGGGCAAATATGTCACCAAGGGTAGCTGCATCGTCTTGATTAGCCTCGTTGCATACATGCAATGCAAGTTCCGGCAGGAGGTTCATCGAGAGTGTGCCGTGCCGTCATATAATGGGATTGTTGCTGTCGCGACGAGTGAGTGGAATACGTCTTCGATGGCCATTTATTGGAGTTTACCCGCCCTAGTAGGCCACGAAAGGCCCTCGCACCCTACACTTATAGAATTAGTACTCACAAGGGTACAGGCAAAAGTGTAAGCAAAGATTGTAAAATCTCACTTTATGGGCATCTTACTCTATGTACTTGTATATATATATACTGCGCGCACAGGTTCATTATTGCTTCCAGCAAGCGGTGTAGTGGTCCCTCTGACCGATAACGGAATTGCATTCCGGGTTCAAATCTTGGTGATAGCACAGACTTCCACGACTTTTTTTTATCATGTTTATACAGCTTTCGTACCGTATGAACTATCAATTGCAACCGTGCGTTGTGCTCGGGGTAGTTCAGGCCATGAGGGTCACTCTGTCGGTCGTACGAGGGAACAGAAAGTGCATTGGTTATATATTACAAGTAAAAAATAAATGATAGATTTTTTTTAGCACTTTGCACTATCTTTTTTATGATTAGCCCTATACTGCACAGACTTCTATTAATTATAAATCTGCTGTTTTTCTATTATTTCGAAATCGTTTGTTAAATGAACATACACTTGATTTGATATTAATGTGTATAATTGCCCATACGTTCTCCATTGATTTGTTTGTAATTCTTTCGAAGTTATGCTTGCTACCGTTTTAAATAGGTGATTTTATTTTATTGCCTCCCATAAAACGTGAATGCATTGATCGACAGTCAGCTATTGTTGTTTAACTCGAACCAATTAACTGCATCATTGCCGCTATTAATTACTTTCGATCCTCATGAAAGAAAACAATCGATTGGTAATGTCAAACGTATTTTATAATCGTCTCTCTGCGACTTTGGACAATTTAGAGGGACGCCGAGCATGGTTATTTACGAAGTGGCACTTCAGCACAAAGTGATTTGCAGTATTCGTTGTCACTTTTATGTAATCAACAGGGACATCTCCAACATTGTCACAATTAGTAGGCCTACTCCCAACAATTGAATTTGAGTTAATTGCGTGTAATAGATTTGAAGTAACGGAAATGTCATCGGCGCTGTAGAAAGAGGTACGGAAATATCCCTTCTTGGGGTAAATTGGAGGTTTTACTTAAAAAAAAATACCTTATAAATTACAATCTTGACTTGACGGAAACTGTCTCATGGCTGGAGAAGAACTTACTGCTTAAAACTACTGAAACAAAAATGAGTAGAAATTATACAGTATATTAGTCTACGAAATAATTAGCTTTAGTTTATTTTTGCTTAAAATGAGGTTTAGGCTATACAACGCAAGACACATTACATACATCAATATAAAGGGGACAGCGATGGAAAGAATGCTTACGTGCGGTTCTTCCCTTGCTATACTGTGTAGACCTGTAATAAATGTGTATACACTTCCGACTTCTCGTTTGAATGAAAAAGCGTGGTGGACTATTCGGGCTGTATCTCGATCACATGGATTAAAACTTCCAATCTAGATCAGTTCCATTTATCCGACGCCAGTGTTATCAAGTTAGAATTGAATTAATCACACAGTGATACGTTTTAAATGCCAAGTCGTTTGTGATACGGCCAGGGAAATGTTCCGTACAAATGAGATAGTAACAGAAGTTACCATTTATGCATTTACGGGAGTAGCGCTACAGTCATAACGCGCGTAATGCGTTCATTTACGGCACCTGTTCCGTTGTGACGAAACTGTTCCGGCGACCACTCTCAGGAACTCTGCACAACGTGTGCAGAGGTCAGCGCAAGCAAAACGTGTACCCCATCGCACACGTGACATTTATAGGCGAGCTTTTGTGCACGACGTGTGTGTCATACCACACACATTCCCCTTTTATAAAATTGTTCGTATACGAAATAAATTGCTGCGAGACTTCGGCATCGAGTATATATCAAAGAAAGTGGATATTGTAATTTTGATATGCACTGCTTAAATTCTCGGTGGAATTTCCTTGTGGAGATAAATATTAATTGTTATTGAAAAAGGTGCAAAAAGATACAACTTGGCTTATCCCCACAATGTAATTATTTAGATTCCCATCCTTCAACGCTACTCATAACGAAGTCACGTGGCATGGCAATGATTGGACGAGGATGTTCCTTCAGACTAGCGCTTCACTATTATATAAACGTGATGAAGTGGCCGCTATACCTGATGGGAGACTTTCTGACGCTCTTTTCTAAATCCGTCCTGTAAACGGCGCAAGGGCGAATGCC
This sequence comes from Isoperla grammatica, assembly GCA_945910005.1. Classification (NCBI taxonomy): domain Eukaryota; kingdom Metazoa; phylum Arthropoda; class Insecta; order Plecoptera; family Perlodidae; genus Isoperla; species Isoperla grammatica. Next base: position 11,877,750 of record OX246738.1, on the reverse strand, counting down.
ATCAGCTCCTCTTGGCAAAGGTTTAAAACACATTTTCTATGTGGACGAAGAAGACCGAATAAAAAAAGAGTAAATTACAAAATTAACACATTTCGATTGTTATTTGCGTGGGATAAATGTTGTTTCTTTTAAGGTACAGTGGGCGGGTCTCAACCATTACAACCTCTTAAAATAATTACAAATCATCATTGTTGTAATTAGTATTTATATATCCTATTTCTATAGATATGATATTACTATTATCATCATATCTTCACCAAACCGCACGAATCATAATTGTGACACAACAATAATAATTCGAAAACGTTCAACTGTACTCTTGACTTTTAAGTGAAGTGAAATCTAGAAATACATTATTTTCTAAATACACCCTTGTGAGTGGTTTTACGGTAATGTGTTTTTTCGCAAATTATGAACACTCGCAGTGGCTTAACCGTAGAACCAGATTGCTAATCTGTACTGGGCATGCAAGTTAACGGTATCACACACACACACACATGTATTATATTTCAGTGAGCTGTGTATAATAGATATATATGTATGTAATCACGAACGTGAATATATTTGCTGACCTCAAGTTCTCGTTAATTGATAATATATGATGATACTTGCATAAAATGTGCCTAGCTAAGGCATTGATTGCATAAAGCATTTTTTAAATTTTATTTCAAAATCATTATGGTTTTAACTACTGGCAGCGGATGAGACCGTATTGCGACAAATGCTTTATCAAGATTTTTCGTATTCTTTGAGTATTGGATATTCTTTATATTTCTTAAATTATGTTCTTCTTGTGAGAAGTTGCCAGCTGTCATCGCTCCTATTTCTAACGGGTGTTCTCAATAGGATAACGCGCATGTTTGGCGGGATAGCTGCTTTAATATAGTTGTGTGTCTGTTGTCTGTCTGTATTTAGTGTAAATTGTTTTGAAATTCACAGTTTACCGAATGAAACACTCTTCTGATGAAACATTAACAAAAGCACTAATCGCTGAACGTACAACTTTTGAACCAGTCAAGAAATCGCCAACACCTTCGAAGCTTTTGTTACCCCTCCTGGTAGACTTCAAGAACGTCCCTTCGTATAGACACTTGCTACCCCATATCGGGCTACGGTACTGCACCTCGGTAAAACTCTTCAGAATACCACAGTACTGTCCTTGAGAATTATTGCACATAGTACAGAGCAATGCGCTCGACAACACCACTTGCCTTTGTGCACCAATACAAGTGTGGTACAGCCTGTCATGCAAGCGTAGTGTGACGTCAATAGGCGTTTGCGCGATAAACGTGCCACCTATTATGTTAATTCTGTCAAGTAGCTTGTGCAACGTTTGTATGGGGATGACGAATTGCGACGCCGAGCCCTTTATATTTCTGTTGAAACTTAAAAGTGCCTTCATTTTCCTTAATGAGACTTACGGCTCATCCATATAGGAAATTAACTCTTAAAAGTAACGGTACCGTTTGAGCAAATCTCATTGGCTGTAGGCGTTTCAAACTCCATAATACTTATCAGCAGCCTTACCGTACAACCAATCAGCGTACATTATTCCAAAACACGTGATCGTGACATCACGTAAACATGTCACAACCTTCATCTCGTCCACAATATGAACACCCACAGCACTAATCACTGTTATTATTGCACAGATCTCTCGTCAAGAAGAGTAGGCCTACTGATCATTGGTAGATATAGTATGTTTTTAAAAATTTGAAAATTAATTATAAATTCAATTACGAACAACACAGATTATTTGTTCTTGTGTGGTTTGTAGTTCACGTTTGTGTGCAACAACGCAACATCTTTTTGCTTCCTTCTCGCGGCTAGAAAGCACGAGTCTCTGGTTGGTGGGCAATAATGGGTGTTTTTGTGTATGGACGCGGTGTTCATGGTACTAGACTGTTAATTTTTTATGTGGATCAACCTTAAAGTCTCGGATATTTTATGCTTATCTCATAAAAGGAACTAGTAATAGTTGGCTAAAGAATGATGATTAGTGGATCGAAATCCCAATACTGACGTCTAGCGCGTACTCCCGACAAAAAGTACCAATGTAACAACCTAAACATCCAACCCTCCAATTTACCCCGCGGTACAAGATTTGGAGGTCACTCCCTCTTCTCTTGACCTAGGCTTGCTGCCGTTCGGTGTTCGCATGAGAACTTTGAGTCCACACAAGACTGGTGCTCATACTCAGTACTCACCTACCCTAATTGCCAAAATGTGCCCTGCCCATTGCCCTCTAACCCTTACTACCTGTTACAATTACCTTGAATTTCAACCATAAGTAATTGTTTCAACTTTCATTAATTCCAATGTACTTTTGTATTTACTAAATAGCAAATGTGACCTGTGCTATGTGCTCGTGCATTAATGATAATTGGAGACCCCATGAGAATTCGCATGGCTTATTTGGTTTGTCCTCGTTGTATTTCGGTCGTTATTAAAGTAACTGCAAGGGTGGTTGGTGAAAGACTAAAGACACAGTCGTTATTATGCATGCATATGAAGTTTGCCGATATTGTATTGTAGGTCAGACTGGCTGTTATTCCATGCACAGCGAGGTTAGGTTGCCACGCTATTGAACCGCGTTGCAAGTCGCAAGTCTGCCGGGGCCATGGGTCGATCAAACACTAGCCGCAGTGCAGGGGCTGCTACCCGCCCCCTCCGCCCATCCCGGCGCCCGTCAGCCCCACATTCTGCCAGACCTGTGCCCTTTGCCCTTTGCAATGTGTGCGTCCTTCATGTACTTTGTGACGCCTTCGACATTCTCTTATTTATTAGTGGGCACATATTTAGGACAGACAGACAGTCTCGCATCATCTTGGCGAGGGTAAGTCTAGAATGTTCGATGATGTGAATGTGACGTCAGTGGGCGTTAGTCCAGGTGCGTACAACAAGCATTATGCTTTTAGGCGGGGGGGGGGGGGGGGGGGGGGGTTCTTGGACTCGAGATGTGCCCGAAATGTGGGGAGCTTCCAGAATTATATTAGTTAGACAAATCTATTTGGCCACTATTACGACCCCATGTGCAATTATCGAATATATTTCAGTCAAACGGATTTGAGCAAGTAAAAATACTGATTAGAGCCAAAGCTAAGTTTTATTGGCTGAATATGATACACTTACAAGAGCCGTTGCCGCGATTTGGAACTGAGCCATGGCATCTGCCAAGTAACCTCGTATTGCCAGTCGTTGACACAAAATAAGATGGAGAATGTAGATTACTGACGTGAAGGGAATTACTCTAAATCCATGTATTTATGCAAGGAGTTTAATAGAGACGATGGATACGCACATCCAAGTCATCGTCCCCATTCAAACCAAAGACAAGCGAGCTAAAGATTATATTGTGTGTGGTAAAGTGAAGTTAATTATTGCCATTCTTGTTTTGGCATTAATCTGCATCCTTTCTTTGCATGAACTTTACCGTTTGATTAGGATGTGTGCCCGGGGTATTGTCTAGGGCGGACGTTTTTTGAATCCTTGATCTTAGTTTTTTCATTATGAAAACAAAAGCAACTACATTTAGCTATAGGCATATATATTTTTTCTGAAATGAAAATCCAAACTTGCCTGAACCATACAATACGGAAGTGTTAAATTAAAATGCAACACCAATCTTTTTTTTTTAAATTACGCCGATACGTGTGTTAAAAATGATCTACTATGTATGTTCCTATACTGGCAAACGGACAGTCACGGTTATTAAGTAATGACTTAGACGGTTGTATGAGACAGTTACAAGTATGTTTTGTTTTATATAAGCCTCTCCATGCTAAAAACGGATTTTGGCAGAGACCTGAAATGGGTCAGCAATGCATAGCAAATGTTATAGACGAGAGCTTCTACATAGGATGTTGCCGTCCATAACCATGGCAACATGTTAGGATACAACGCCACATCACGTGTTCACAATACAGTCACATGGTAGGGTTTTTATGACGATAGAGATATAACCAAGCATATTTTTAGGTTTTTATAGTTGGCCACCAGAGCCTCACATTTCAGCACACACATAATTATGTAAGAAAATTAATCCATTTACAGTAAGAAAATGGTGCAAATACACATTGCCTTCAATATCGTAATGGTGGAGGTGTTGTGCACTCGTTACACAGTTTAGTGTACACTCAAAAACACTGATTTATTCACTCGGATAGCCCTTCAAAGTCTCACTTGTCCGTGAGTAATTTCCAAGGTGTTTTTTGTGTGTCTAGCTGGACTGTCACAGTCACTTCGGAGTGCAAGTACAAGTGTACAAACATCAATATCATGTACCTTTTGCACTGCCTAGGAATAAACAATTACTGAACCCGTGCACAGTTTCGCTATAAAGGAAGCCCGACTCTCAGCAAAGTTTTCTAGTATAACTTCTTGACTTCACCAGTCAGATTACATCTGAAAGCAATATTTGATATTGAACGTCACGTCACCAAATTTCAAGCACAACTCGTGTGTGCTTAGCTGCTGTGTGTATCGTGTATTGTGACCAGTGTTGTTTAAGTTCCCCAAAAAAGGGAACTTTTGAAAGTTAAGTTACTCTGTTAATAAGGAACCTTTAAGAGTTTCTTCCTCAAAATGGAGGATTTTTTCCGTTTCTCCGTTCCTGAGTATAAAAAGTTCATGCAAAAGTTCCTTTTACGAAAACAACAATGCGATGGATTTTTATAAACTTCTCGAAAAAATAGAAGTAATTTATATAAAAAAAAAAACTATTTCCTCGATATTAGCAACTTCTTTTCAAATAGCTGGAATGACCGAATGGCGGTTGTTATAAAAGCCCCATAAAATGCAAATAATTTTAAAATATTTTTTAGAAAGTTCCTCGAAATTAGGAACTTTTGTGTTAAAGGTTCCTTTATTTAGGAAAGGAGCGTGTTTATTTAAAAGTTCCTGAAAAAAGAACGTGTCCACTTGAAAAAGTTAACTTATGAAGTTACCCAACACTGATTGTGACGCCATATTTGCATGCCGACCACAGTCTAGGGCTTTTACAACAAGTAGTCGACATATCAACTCGCTTAGCTGTATGACTGATCTATCACTCACTACTAGACAAGTCCACTTCTACGGCATCACACTACTTGGACTTTCCCAAGTTGCGTGTATTCTAGACATTATGGTATTCTTACTAGTTACCAATCAATTAAAAACATTCTTTGACTTACTTACACAAGTTTTAACCGTTCACAAATACCTCTCGAGTGCTTCAAAAGTATCTTTTCATAATGAATTGCGTGTTTGGTTGCCTAACTTCTTAGTTATGCATCGTCTCGGAATCCTGAAACATGTTAGTGTCATTGACTTAGAGCTTAATAGCTTTCTTTACTCGTGACATTTTCAGCTTATTAAAATAAATTTCAAAACGCGGACGTAAACACTCGTCTCCAGATAGCGGGCGATAAGACGAGGAGACGTTTTCTGACAATTGTAAAAGTATTTCAACGATATCATCTAAAGAATTTCTATTGTTTACGATAAAAATACCGTTTTTTGTTTTAAAATCTCACCGTGTTGTCCTAATTCGCAAAACAAATATTGTGCAGTAAATTAGATTACCCACTCGCTTTATCCCCATTACTGTAAGTAAAATGTTGACAGATAATTTCATTAAAATCTTATCTTGCACGATATTGTGTAATATGTCCGCGCCTTATATAATGTTTGATAGCGAAATGGAACATGGTGCACTTTAAGGGCGCACACAACACAGGTGGAAAGGGAATGGATATTTCCATGATCTCAGTTGGTCTACGTTTTAGATTGTTGGTGTTAGGGTAATGCCCCCCCCCCCACACTCCCCCCATCACCGATCCTATTATTGCGTTCTCATATTAATGTATCCAACATGTGTAGCTTGTAGCCACCTATAAAAATTACCCCACTGGGTCGGGAAGGAGTCGGGACTTTTTATCAAACCTCAGAGCTGATATACAAACATAGGAAAAATAATAAACCTAGCTCAAAATTGATACTTTTCCTCTTTATGTCTTAGATTCACGTATGGATCTGAATAGTGTACAATTTCATGGAAGAACTGTTAGAATTCAAATTATGATTTTTATAGACTAGTGGAAACGAAAAATAAATTAATCACAATTTAGTAGGGAAGTGTTTCGTCATGGTGTAATAGTTATGGTCGCCACCAGCAAGGCGCCAGTTCTAGCACAGGACGTCCTCTTCCTAGACAAAACTAACGAAATAACTTGTCTCCAATGAGTAATGAGTAATGACCAATCGAAATTCACCTCCCGAGTTTTAACACACATGCATTGTGCTTGTCGGAAATCGTGTTTTGCAAATCTTTCATTTCAGCACGTTTTCTGAGAACACTCTTCCTTCTTTATCCACTTGAACGATGCTGAGTAGTGAGTTACATACTTGAAGCAATTATTATTACTTGCCTTTGAAAGGATCATCAGAATATGTATTTATCACGCTCTTCGTGCTCTCAAGCTAGCGACACTTAAAAGTGTTTTGGTGCTTCGTATCTTGCAAACGTCAAACATCTTGATCGATCTGTATGATGACATTTCACAAACTGATAACTAAACATATTATATTAAGTTTGAACGAGAATCTGATTTCCGTTTAATTAAATTTTCCTTTTATGATTTATGGACAAGAAGCCCAAACAAAACGAACAAATCAAAGCTTATCATGTCTGGAGATTGAATGGTTACGTGAGTTTCCATTGATGCCATGTGGTCGTGTTTGCATTGTGGGCGCTTCACAGCAACACAAGATGATAGTTAGTTTCATACTACAGTAGTTGTACATGAGCCTGCGATTGTTGAGTTTCTTCACTGAGAAGATTTTTTCACCTTAGTCATTTATAATAGGTACTTAAATCAAAGATTACTGCTTAAATGATGAATACAATCAGACCTTCATCAATCCTTCAAAACCAAAACCAAAACCTTTGGTCTCCAAGGATACTTCGAGATTCCATGTCCACTGCACTTTCAATGATCGAATATAATGCTTTGTGTGTTAGGGAAATGTTTCATCATAGAATATCGATCTTGTTTCTCCCCGACCCGATATCTATATAGTTTCGTCGGTGTATTCGCCTATTACGTTGTAATTCTGAAAGGTTTCTAACCAAACCCCACGACACTACAACAACATATCATCTCTCCTGTTGGTATTACTCGTGACGAAATTGTGATCAACAGTGTCCAGGAAATGCTTTGAATAAAACATAAAAAAAACATCTTCTTTAAAACATCTTCTTGAGTGACAGTAAACATATCGACGTTAGGAAAAACTCCCCCCCCCCCCCCCCCTCGCAGCGTTATTGCTTTTTCCACCCCTCTCTCTCTCTCTCTCTCTCTTCCTCTCCTACTGTCTTCTCAACCAACGGAGATTACTTATTAATCTTGTTTTGCCCTTTACGACCGTTAGTCCGTCTATCCTAGGTATTACCGGAGGCCATTACGCTTTGCAGGAAGTTCTAAGCCTAGGCCCACGTATACTCAACGCTTTTGCTGAGGATTCGCATTGTCAAGCCGTCATCAGTAGTCATCATTGTGCAACATGCATGGAAAACGCGTACAGATTTATCATTTTCATCGATGTTGAGCAAGTGATGATGTGACATTTATTATTGTGGTTATTCTTTTGTTGGTTGGCTCTTGAACGTTGGTAATCTCTTGATGTCTCGTTTATGCCGTGGGCTGAGGTAGTAAACACCGGGGGGGGGAGGAGTCAGCCTCAGTATCATGAGACTCTGGTAAAGGAGTAAGGAAGGCGGGATGCACCAGAGAAGAAAGAGGTATACGATAATGAGACGAGTGAATTGAAAAGACGAAGATTCACTTGAGAACAGTCCGCGCAATGGAGAGTGCGTCCACCGATGTGTGAAATTTGCAACCCGTTATTGTATACGACAGCCATGACGACAACATGAAAGTGCATTGCAAGGAGACGGTTTGGTCCCTTATATTGGAAACTCGGTAGAGCGAAACGCGAGTGTTTTTTTATAGGAGGCTATGGAACTGAGACACAGCCATCTCCATACAATATCGAAAACACACGTTTTCATACGGATACGGTACAGAACTCTAATTACTAGTAATTTATAATATGGGCGCTTTCGTGTCGGCCGTCGTATTGGTTGACATGACTGAAGTTGTAATCAATGTCAATGCCCATTCCACATCAACTTTGACATATTTCGTCATTGTTCTGGTTCGTAAACATCTAGAATGACAGGTGATTGATTTAGTCAAGTTAGCGTGGAGCTACCTTGGGTCAAAACACGAGAATTCAATTAAAATATCCATGTCCTGATTCGTAAATCAACATAACATAGTTGCTGACGTCCGTAAGTCGACCGCGGCGGCTCGATAAGAAGTATGTAGCCATGCCATGTTTACGACTAATTGTGTCACTACTATCAGCATTACCCAACTTGTCTGTAAGCAGGTTTAAGCGGATTTAAGTGACAACCGTTCTCGGTGATTACATTACTATATTGTCTCTTCACGTCAATGAAGTAACAAACATCGAAAACATTATCTGTCGTAACCGTACTATCGGCTACGTGCGTGTGGGCCTACAAGCCTACAAGGCCTACTATACTGTAGTATCGCGATAAGAAGCGAGCGCGGACTCAACGTGGGTTATGAAATCTGTTCGAAAAGGGACATACCATATTAACTCTATTTTGGGGGTTGTTGGTTCGACGCCTGGCCCCGATAGTTTTCGAAAATATACGTGTTCATGAGCGTAGGTATACAATTTCCCCCCCCCCCCCATCCCAAAGACCTACGTGCGAACTTTACTGAATATGTGTTAGGTTATGAATGAGTAATTATTGAATTTAGATATTTGTTTATAGCCAACGTTTATTTGTAGTGTTAGTTGGCATTCTCATTCAGTGTTCGTGTTTTGGACCGGTGCTCTTACGGAAATTTAACATGATATAAATTAATAAAACTGCGGATTCGCCTAACTAACTGTACAATCATATATGCTTGTATCCTTGTTCTTTCTCGTTTCTGGTTTTGACCAACAGATTAGTATTCTTGAGTGTTTTTTTTTTTAATGTGGAATAAAAGATAAAAGTTGCGAAAAGGTGAAAAGTATTACGTTATACTGCGCAACGGGAACTTGAAAATGTAATTATTCGTATTCTCTCGTTCGTGTAGACTTGTACTCTTTTCTACCATTTCGCCATTTTTTTTCACCATTTCTTTATTTCATGGCACGTTAGATCGTTAATGAGTAGACTTTTATTTGGATGTCTTGCTCCTCCTTACTATGGAATAATTAGTTATTTGAGTTTTGGCTATTTACTGTTTTTAAGATAACTCTTTTATTAGATTGTTTATTTTCAAACAAGGGTATGAGTGCGTGAAGTTTTCTGTTCCCGTTCATTGAAAGTAGAGTAAGTTCGATTGAGTCCAGTCACTCACTGATTGGTTGGAAATGTGTCGATGGCGACAATGGCTGGAGGAGTTCAATAGACAGACGCCTTGCAAGCTCGTGTCGACGACTTGGTTATAACTGGTTAATATTCTAGGCGGCAATAATTACTGAGGTCGCAACGTTGCTCGGGGCTCTCGGCTCGCTATTTCTTATTTGCGTTTCGCATTTAACGTCTTTTCATGCGTGCGTGAGCTTCTGAGAAATAAGAAGCTCCCAGTCTATTTCACTGGAAAGACAGTGCTGCACCCTAGTCCCGTTTCCACGACCTTGGCTGCTTCACTCGATCCATCATTGTTCGTTCCGATTACTTGGATGGAACCACTGATGAGTTACGCAAACAAATTTAATGAACCCCCCCATCCATGCCATAATCACTTGATCGCCTCATCTGCAGACTAACCTTCGGCGTGTTAGCATATTATGTCCTTCAATTTGAAACTCCCGCGTAAAGGTGATGCCGATTCTTGTTGCTTAACGTCTCGTTATTGCAACAATGCTATTCGAGACGATGAGGATAAAGGACTATACAAAACCTATACCTTATGTCGCATGCTGGATTTAAACCCACGTCTGTAGAAGCCATACTTACTATGTAGGACCTACAGGCCAACAGCATGACTGAGCCACCGCGAACGGCTAGGTGCGGAAAATGAGCCGCTGGACACAAGGATTTTTATTTTTTTATTCTAAAAAACTGCAATTATTCCAACTGCAATTATTGAACATCAATACCTTAAAATCGTTCAGAAATTCAGTAGGCACGCCCGGAATTCATGGAGTACCTGAATGAAGGAAGGAAGGCACGCACATGGGGGAATGCTGTTAAACCAATTATCACGTAGATTATACAGTTATACACGGCTTCACTACAGGGTGGTTCACTAAATATAAAAATCGAGTGCCATGATTAGAATGGTTCGAAAAACAAGTAGAAATAATCCGAAACTAAGTTGGTACATGTATCAACGCTCGATCGTCTCCAGATCGACCAATCAAACATCGATCTGTTGGATTATTGACGTCACAGTCACAGCTTTCGAGATTACGCCGTGATGTCATGGGGCGGCCGATTTTCGTTTTGCGAGCGTGTAAAGAAAAATACGATTCGGTAGCGTTGCAGCTCTCATATCAAGGTGACGCAACTCTCGTAACGAGATCTTGATGACGTTGCCGTTGACACTGCCAAGACGGTTTCACTCGTGCACGGACTTTGAAACGTCGAGTCACCAACGAGAATGAAAGCTTTTATCATTGTAGAAACACAACTGTAAAGTGTAATCTTAGATTCTTCACGGTGTTGGTGGGGGGTTTGAGTAACATGTGTGAACAGGCTACCCATCCTCTATTTAAATTTCACTAACGTTATCGCCAGTGTGATCCACCTGGAGATGTTTAAATATATGTGATGTAATTTTCAGCGACTGTACGTTGCTTGCTGGCACCTTTATATGCCGACTTTATTTCGAGTACGTAAAATACTACTTGTTACCCACGACGCGAGACTTGACGTCTGAGTATACGGTCCGAAACTCGTCGAGTCTCACTCCATCGCCCCAGACGAGATTCTGGGCACAGTCTGGGCACAGTTTGAGTTTCGTGTTCGAGACTTGACACATTCATGCATGGCTTGCGTACCGGCGAGCTGTCATCCTGCTCCATCGTGTTGTGCATAGCTTCACGGTTGTGTGCCCTTTACTTGCATGACGGTCTCCGTGACCACATGGCGCGTAGGAGTGTAATGAATGGCACTCGTGTGAGATAATACGGAAACTTCCGTCCGCTACAGCCAAGAATGTACCTAACGTATTTTCTACGCACTTTTTGTTGCCCTAGTGTAATAATCGTTGATTAATGTTACGTATTTAGTCAGTTGGTTATCATCAATAACCGGAACGACCTAGAACCTCATGGTGGTAGGACGAGCTGCTTCCGTTTGGTATGCAATTACCACCACCATGTGAATGACGTAACGACATGAAGAATACCGTATTTTCAAGAGGTGTTTGTCTGAATTCAATTTTATTACTATGGGATCAACGGAAAGAAATAATAACGCTTATCAGTTAAGTTATCTCACTTGTAACAGTACATAGGACACAATATTAGAGCCGTAACTAGGTTATATACTCGATGTAATCATTATTCTGATAAAATAAAAGCACCTTATATTTATTGCTATCGAATTCGTGGCATCAGTGGCGTAGCAAGGATCTTGCAGTTAAGCCTCAATTGTCGAGTTTATAACGGTTTGCGTTTTAAAGAAACTAATGCGGATTAATGCGTGCAATGTTGATCCCCTTCCCCTGCCCCCTCCTCACAGGTTAAAAAAAAACTTGCGATCTCGTGCATGTAAGATTGCGTTATTAGTGTAGATAGAAAACACGTATACCAGATTATCGTCAAAAGCATGTTACATTTTCCTTCCTTTATTTTATTTCTTCTCTATCTATAGATAGTGATGAAGCAATCCTGATCGTACTTCAGCAATAAGATGATTGATCGCTGGGGTAATATTAATGTTGGGATGACGAAATTGCTATTGCTTCGTTTCGTACGACAGGCAGAGCTAACCTTGATATGTTGTGCCCTAGTGATGAGAGGGGAGAAAAGGGAGTACAAATAATAATTTAGGTATTATACCCATGCACTCAAAGAAATAGTCGACACCCAGGACGCAAAATGTACTTTAATTACACTCAAACAACTAACAAGTCAGATGGATACACGTCATTGACTTATTTCTCATTTGTTAGTTTAATATCAATGAATGAAAATAGGAAAATACATTCGCGGGCACATTTTAAATCAGGAACCATTCACATGATGATATTTTAATAATAAAAAATATGAATTGGTATTTCAGAACGGTGCCCATGTTAAATAATTCTCTGTTTTAATCAGTGGGCTAGCTCATGCCTTTGTATATTTTTACTTTTGTAAGTGTATGAGCCCATACAGCTGAAATGTAAACTGTATGTAGGCCTGGAATCCTGGATAATAGCCTTTACGAACACCTTTCAGTATTCTGTGCTGTTCTCATTCCGAGTTTATGTAGCAAGTTCTAAAAATTAACATTACTGGCCCAAACTCCCTTCCCATGTTTGATTCAAAAGTCCCAATCAATCCTCTCATAATAGCTTCCTTCCATCAGTGACAGCGGGCAAGTGTGCTAATTTAACTATTGCTCAACCCTGCGTCCGTCCGCCACTGAAAGTTACGAAATTGCGGAATGGTTTTGGATCTCTTGTATGTATGGCCAAGCTGTACTGGTGCCCCATCTCTCGTCGAGGCCATCCGAACATAGCCGAAGTGTGGCGAGGTAGGATGTCGGCCATCACGCCTCGGGATTCGTGACGCAGTGTGACGTCAGCGAATGGTTTCGGTCGCGCCGAGTCGACATCGCCGGGCGACGCGAATGGTTCAATAAAGTCGATTGGCAAAGAGAGCCTTCAGTCTCTGCTTGAGCCTCACTAGCCCCGGGTGTGTGCGTGACGAGTGCATAACTGCATGACCGGCCAACGAGTGATTGTGTGTCGAAAAACATCTCCCTTTGGGCTTGGATAATTAAATACGTGCTTTTTCACAAGGAATATTGCACGTACAACGAAACAACTTGCTCGCGTTGAGTAGGCTACCCTACCCGCAACGAAGTTCTCAGCCATTATCCCGGCCGGTAAAGCTGGGCGTACGATACCGCGAGTGTTCATTGCAAGCTCAATTCATGCTGTCTATAGGCCTATTTGTATCAGGTGCAACTGATTGATATCCAGCAAGAAGTTCGTTTCCCTACCAAAGTGTACGCCGGGTTCCTCGTCTTGGTGTGTCAAGTGTAAATTTGTGTGTGTGTATGGAATAAAAGAGCAACTTTACCGGGTGAAATTACGCGTTATCTTCCCTTTATCGGGGAAGAGACGAACATTTCGTTTTTAGTGTAACTGACTTCTTCAACACCATTTCATCTCAAGAATCGTCGGCCTAGTAAAGGAGCCCCTCTTCAGCTATGGCCGAGAAGGTTAGTTCCAACGATTGGTGTGTGGTTGGGTTATCATAAAGGCCTAATCGCAGAGGTGCTGATGCACTCACTTGACAGTAGCTTATCATTGTTATCTAGGTGCAAATATGTTTAGCTAGCCGGAGTGAGAAGGTATTTCGGGTATTTCGCTTTCATGACTTCTGCATTCCTCATGCTGAAGACAGGATCCCGTTATTTCGTTGGTAGTGCAGCAGGTCAGACTGCAGACTTATTTTACAACAGTGCCGTTGACAATAATAATTACGACTTGTTATTATACTATACCTATTTACTAGATTCTCGATCGTCGTATTTTACTGTCATTTTTCTTCTTCGGGGAACGCTCAAGCCTTTGATATAGGCCTAGGCCTACCCTAGCCTACGTGCGGTGCGAATCGCCTAACGAAAGGTTTCGTCCGGTAGGCCTAGGCCTAGTCCAACTTGCAAGGTGTTTTCTAAGTTTTTTATGCAGCGTGCCCGCTGGGATTGAGTCCGTGAAATTGCCCTAGGGCATTCTATCACATTTCATGTGCTACCCAGTTATTTAGCCTGTGTTTAGTGACGTAAAGAGGTATATAAGGCGTATCCATCGAACTCTACGATAGGTAGGCCTAGAAAATAGATAACTTCAGGACATCAGATTCGCATGTCACGCGTATGAACAATGTTCTTTTTTATTCCAAGTATTTTAAAAGTTAGCTATTAAAAAGGCTTTGCTTAGGCTACTTATGGCTTTTACTTCGTAGGATTTCTTATTAAACAATGAATTGAATCGCACGACTCACATTTTTTTTATCGACTGTACAGTTAAAATAAAATAAATAATTAGACGCAATCGTAAATATGTTAGCCTTCGCGTCTTCACTCGACCGTATCATTTGATTACGTCTCGCTGAAGTGACGTTTCCCGTTGATATAGGCTGTATCAGATAAGCTTGCAGTTGCCGATAGATAGCAGCACTAGACGTCCCAGCCATAATTTGTGTAATAAACCAGAAATACATTCTTTGGTAGCCTATTAGGCCCTATCTGATTCATCTCACCAACTATATTTTTTTAGGAGAAAAGTACGTTTTTAATAGAAACAAGTATTTAAACAATCACAATTTGTAAATCCTACATTATTGTGGTTTGATATTTTCGTTGTGTAGTTCGTATTGTTATTTTCAAATTTACCGCTGCTAACGTACTAGTTTTGGCTTTGGCGGGGGTCGAACCATTCTTCTGTTTTGTAAACGTTTAATTTTGATGGCTCCACACTAGGCAACTCCAACTACAGAGATAATCTCATGAATAAATTGTTTTACTTGACTGTGTGCTGATAATTTTGCCCTATATCGATGGTCACAACTCACAATGCACGCCAGAAAGTGCTGCCACTGCAAGCTTCTTCAGACCACAAATTAAAATTATGTGCATGCGTGAGGTAGAGTCAGCTAGAGGCCAACAACTCTTGAACTTTCCTAACTACGCGTAGTAGTAGTAGTACCGGTAGTTGTAGGCTAATGCCGATAGTTGGCCAAAGGTTAAAGGCCATTGAAATTAAAACTACGTTAGACTGCTGTCTGCCGATGGACTAACATTAATAATCCTCACATATATATTTAGTTGTGAATTTAGAATAGATGGACGTGAAATAGACTGTGAACTATATGCCGAAATCACCTTAATATCCATCTATTATCAACTGCATAGATCTTCTATTATATGTATGAAACTAAAATTGATTTACATACAAATTCAAAGGTTTTGTTAGTTCAGTAGTTTCTCAACAAATTTGGGAATAATGTTGTCTTTACCGTTTGCACTGCCGATCGATGCGACTCGGTGGCGACGCAGAGAACTTCTTTGGGAAAATATGTTGGTTCGATGTTACACTTTTCTTTTTTGGTAGTCTCCTCTTTTCTAGAACTGAAAGCTGTATTTGCGTCTTACTACAACTTTCAACATCTAATATTAAAACTTGAAAGCTGTACAATGTCGTGGTGTGGTGTTCATTAGTATAGGCTACCGCAAGTCACACAACTCTGCTTGAATCTAAAACGGTCGCTGTTCTAAATCTCATCAAAGTTTGAATAAATATAGCTTACTAAGATTGCCATCGACATGTTTTTCATTCCTCAATACATCCGCGGTACTTTTTGCCTTTCAATTTCCCTGTAACTTACCACTTGCTGCTGTCGCCAGTAAGAGAAGCCGCGGTCACTGTGTGGATGCCATCGTCTCGATTAGCCACGTTGCAAACACGTCTTCTACTTTCGGTTAACTTTTACACAATGCAGCAACATTTAATACAGCTTTTGATGATTGGGTGATAAATTAGTACAGGCACAGCTACGAACATTCGTTTTCTTCTTTTCGGAATCGGAAAATCTATAGGCTAATTACTGGGACTAGGACGGCACAAACTTCTAGATTTACCAATCATCTTTATATTGTGAGATTGTTCTAGACACCAACTACAAATGCAGGCAGGGCACACATGACTGTCCGTAGCAGCGAGTTATCGTAAATATTACGCTCCTGTCAAAAGTCAAGTCAATGCTGTTCACAGTTCATGGGCCTAGTCGTAAATTTCAATTTAAAAAAAGGAATAGTTCTGCTAGAAGGCTAGCTGTTAGATTATGAACAGTTCTATCATGGTAAAAATTGAATTTAGAAAAATTAACACAACTATCGTAAAGTTGTGTTTCGCCCCAATGTTTAGTGAGTTAAACCTACTTCCCCGGGCTATGGGTGCCTTCCTTATTGATGACAACGTGTAGCGAGCGGAAGCTGTGTCACTGAATGGGGCAAGCATCTTTGTCAGGGATTTGAGGGTAACTGCCAAGGTATATATTTAGCAATCTGCCTCTCTTTTAGATATATCTTTTAAATATCGTCAGTAGATGAGAGATAAGTAGATATGCCCAGCAGAAAACTAAGATTGTTGTATATAGATTGTCACAAGAGTATCTGTCCCCGTATGGAGTCCCACGTGACTTATGCCACGCCTCAAAGCTTTTGATTGATTGAGACTTGAGAGGGTCGGTGGTTCGATTCCCACCGCCACCGAGCACCTTTTTGTGTTATTGATCAAATAGTTATGTACAAACTCGTAAGTACCTACTTAGCTACGGCCATTCTTTCTCGCATACCCCACATCTCAATAGTAGTTAGTCGATTCAATTAGCGCGTGAGGCAGTATCCGATGAATGTTGTTTTTAGTTGGAAAAAGCAGGGTTTCACTAAACTACTCTCTCTTTAAAAGAACATGGTGTCTGGTGGAAGGGTAATACACTTAGTATGTAATATTTGTTGAAACCATGATTGATAACCTATCAGAGAATATCTAATCTAAGATTAACGAAGTTTGATGTGAAATTCGGACCTAACTCGAATACGGAACTAACACTTATTAATTACTAGTGTTGTTAAAATTTAAGACGATATTCTCTAAAATATGTATAGTTCTTATAACTTATACATAGGCGATGTACCATCATAAAATAATCCACAAGCAAGAAAGATACATAATACACGCATTCATATCATATGGCACATAACTTATCTAATTCTTAGCTTTGATAGAATTCCATGAAATTAAACATTGTAATATAAAAATCATTAGGTTCCAAAAGTTCAAATCACTTTTGTTATAAAATTTTCTTGCTATCGATGTAGTCCCAGTGTTATAGGACGTTCTTTATTTTCTGAATAAGATTTTACTTCGAACGAGCACCCCTCGATATTGTCGTGGTCAAAATACATGTCCATAGGTCGATTAGCCTCGTTGCACGATTATCACAGAGAGAGAGAAACGTGATTACATCGTGTGCCTATTCTGTTATTCTTTATGATCGTTCAGAGGTCGTAAATAACCGGTATTGGAAGTGACACACGTGTGGCAAAACCTGTCCCGTGCTGTGGCTGTGCGATCGGTGGATCTGCTTTGCGCATCGGCGTTCGAGGCCGAGTTGTACGACCATGTTTCGCGGTTCGTAAGTCGAGCGACAGTAATTGGTATCGCCGCTAAAATACTTGCTTAGTTTGTTTTTTATGTGACGAGTCTGTGTAAATTGTAATTCAATTTTACATTTTTTACGTGGTAATTAAAATACAAGTGGTCAAAACTTCAATATCAAGTTAAAATTATATTAACGCACAGAACAAAATTTAAAACATTTCATAAAAAAACAAACTGACATAAGTTTGGTAGGAAACTTTTTGTGGGTGCTCTGATAATATTTGAAATAAGTATGTTTTACTTGGCTATGTCAGTAACACAATGTGCAACATAATATAAATAGAATAATAGATAGCGAAAATGTAGTTATAATTTTGTAACGTGCGCGCACTTAGAGCAAAGTGGCATCTGATCAATACTACCCACTCAACATTTAGGCACGTAAGGTGGGGTTGCTAAATTTTGTAACTTGTATGTTTCGGTAATACGCATATTTTTATTAGGTCTAAAGAGATTTTTTCCAACTACCGTTTCTGCCTCTTACGAATTGTTTCACTCGAGTTTCCGAAATATGTTGGCACCCCAACTCCGTTATGCAACACGGCTAATCGAGACTTGTAGTAAAACGGTTGTCAAACGTTTCATGTAACCGTTATAAGAATCACTTCAAATGAAACGCAGTCGAAAGAAATAGTCATGTGTTGCCTCGATGGCTCGTATGTTCGGGGTCACTCCCAAGAAGGGTGGCTAAGGTGGCTAGAATGGTGGCAAAGTGGTAATGCTTGTCTCCAAAGACCCCAAAACAAGGTTTACTGGTTCGACCATTGAATCTTTACACTTACAACAGTTACGTTGACCAACATTGTAGTTTTTAACGATTACAGCTTGACGAGTTTTCCGAGCGCAGCAACAGTATTCTCATATATTTGGTTATGAATTACAACCGGGAATCAACAGCAGACGTTATTTAGGGTTGTGATTTCTGATGGTGGAAATCAAACATAATTGCTTTAGATAATAACACGAGACTTTGGTAGTAACCACCGTACGGTAATATTTATTTTGAATATTTTAATTGAAGTACACGAAAAATGCGAATGCACCCATTTATTGAATGCCACAGACAGTCAGTCCTTGGATCATCCTCTCGTATTTTTGTCCGTGACGCGTTTTCAACTTGTGTTATATTATTGTGTGCTATGCCCGCGTGACACAACTACCAACGTAATTTTGGGATACCTCGTCTCATCTCACTCGTGCTATAGGCTTACTAATTTTAGGCGAATGTATAGGTAGATCTGCCAACCGCAGCGTTACACTCCTATGCTCGCGGTATTTTTAGACGAAGGTCGCCTGGAGGTATGCTGTGAAATGTTCCGACACAGAACTATGGGTTCTGAGTTCTAATTAGTAGTGTACATTGTATGTTGTGTTTATTATACATGTTGTTATGATCAGTGTTAAATGTTTTGTGCACGCTTTTTGTTGATTTTGTACCGTTTGTGTTCTTCCCCCGTTGTTTGACAAGCTAGTAGACGATTTGTTATTAGGCATCCCTGCACTTTGATTTTGTTCCAGCATGGCCGAACTGATTCCTATCGTGTAGCGACCATTCCAGCCATACAAGACGACAACAAAACAGCCGATGGAAAGGAAAAGGTATTTTATTACAACTTTAGGAATCATCAACTTGCCACAACATTTCTTCTGCCACGTTCTCGGAGAAAATACTAATATTTCTTTTAGACTTAATCTCTATAGGGGTTGGTTCCTGGTTGCCTGCTGGTATCTCACTTTCTATGAATTGTACAATAACACTGTTTGGTGGGGGTTCTTGTAGGCCATGTAACATCTCACAACATCCACATCCTTTCTGTCTTACTTCTTTCTCTGACCCCGATCTTACCAATGTCATTGTCAAGGCGAGCGAAATTGTTTGTTTTATCCACATAACCAATTGCGGTTATTCAACGTTATGGATGAGTTTCCCGTTTGCAATCGAGTGCATTTTGTATCGATTTAGGGGCTTTTTGGTCAGGGGGTTACTTCTAAACATTCCAGTAGGACATATATTTAATATCTTTGCTTTAAACTATGTTGCATATGGACAATAATATACATGTTACCTCATAGTTAATCTTCAACTATAGTGTACGGAATGCCTTCAAAATGGTCAAGTCTCTAAATACTGAAAACCAAATCAGTTAATGGAAACATTTGTTATTCTAAATGGTAGAGAACTGAAGCAACAAGTGAACTGCCTCCTTGTTTATTTGGGTAAGGCAGTCTATTAGCGCCCGAGTTTTATTGGCGAGGTGACTCTGCCCCGACGCTTTTACGACGTTGCAAGGAAAGGGAAACGCCTCATTTTATTGGCGGTTAAACCACCCTGTGACTGAAGCGGTTGCGGCAAACGTAATTAACCAATACACCTTGGCCGAGTTCGTTACCTTTGCCATGGTTTGTCTCGGTTCTTAAGGTGTACTCGCCTCGAGTGAAAACAAGAAATCAAAAACTCAAGTCTCCTATTTTCCGGGCAGCGCCTCCACGATTAGACAACCATGTATGGTAGTTTAGACATTTTTTCAATATAAGATCAAAATTTATGGAGATACATTTAAAACTTTGGGCTCAGTGTATTCATCATGACAAACTAAACTATTTTGGCAGTTAGTTTGGAAAATAATTGGCTAATACTATACCCATACCATTCGTGCCATTTTCCGGGGAATATTCTTATATCCTGTTCCTTGTCCTTTGTTCTGTATTAATTCTTTTTCCAGGTATACGAGGTATTTAATTACACTGGGCTGGCGGATATTGCATGTGCATGATGTCTTGTAGTTCCTGCATGTTATCATTATGTTCTCTAATCTATGCATATAGGCACGCGTTTGCATTTCAAGCTTTTATATCTAGTGCATCATGAACTAATACTCTTACTAACGCACTTTATGTTTACATATTTAATATGTTCGTATGTATGTACGCGTTACCATGTCCTTGAGAGGGACTCCGTTCATAACTAACTTTTGCGATTATGACACGTGTGGTTAATTTCCTATTCTGTGTGAAGAGACGCAAATGATGGGGAGGGGGGGTTAACTCCTTCATAATATTACAAGATTCACTTGTACGTTCATCTAGTGACCCATATAGGCCTACAACATAAAGGTTCAATTTTTAAATACTCGGCACGACACATAGACTACTGAAAATACGAACGTAGGTACAAAACTGTACCAACTGATCCCTGTCCAAAACCTTCGTATATATACGTAGGATAAATCTGCACCACCTAGTTTCACAGACTGTATTAGCTTTAGCTACCGTGCGTGCGATTTGGAGAAATTTATTACACGTGTTTTCAATTAAAAATAGTTGTATTGTTAATTTTCGCGTGTGCCAAAGCAGTTTTGTGGTCATTGTTTTATTTAATATTTTTAAAGTCGATCGATGAAGTGAACTACCCATTCAATACAACAACTAAACTATTCAAATTAAATGGACATGAAAAATACTTTCTTATATTCTAAATTATGAATTTCAAGAATTATTACATGTGAGGAGCATTTAATACTGAACGTCTTGAAATTATATATTTTTTTTTTATTAATAAAGTTTATTTATAGTTTCTAATTTGAGTAGATTTGAGGTAAAATTGACACACCAGCGCAAATATCTCGAAAACGGATCGCGTTCGATCATCTTTTTCAAACGTATTCATGTTAGTCATGAAGTTATCTACATTTAGGACGAAAATTTGTTACAATATATTACTTTTTGAAGGTGCTACGCAAAGTTATACGATTGAAAGTGTAGGTTTTTGTTCAGTTACAATGTATAACATAGGGAATTCCAACGCATTTCAACACTCAAGAAATAAAAAACTAATAGCGGTAGGTGCATATGTTTTTCTACAATATTCACAAGCTTAATCTCAACGTGCAGTACATACAATTTGAATGATTTATATTACATGTGCAGTTATCATCGATCGACTTTAATCGACGTGGGTTGGAGGAATACATCAACTTTGTTCGTTAGACAACGCATTTTACATCCAATCAAGGTGTACTTCTTTCTATACGCCACACACCCTTCATTGCGTCCATAGCCTTTAGAATATGTGTAGGTAGTCATGGGGAGGACTTCTTTTTTTGTTTAGCATTGTCCATCTTACGTCGGATAGCATGCAACTCACCGGTCATATTCAATACCATACTTGAATAACTTAATTTAATGTGTATATCGCATTTACAATATGAGCCACGCTGTTTGTTAATAACCCAAGACCTAACGTAACCCCTTATGGGAACATATAAGCGAGGACACTTCTAAGACGACATTGAGCAATGTATTTTAGGAATTATCTAGACTCTATAAAATAAAATTATACCATGTTTTATATTTATTGTACTTTTTTACGATTTCAATAATCTTACAATAAAATTATACACGGTAATGTTGGTACGGTCCCCGTTGCTTTCCTTGCCTACCTTCCTACTTACTATCAGCATGATAGTTATCAGCGCAGATTGAAGAGTAGGCCACTGTATCGGCGTTATCAGTCCACTCACTTGGCTGTTGAACCGCAGCTGTGTCATTACATAACTTGTCCCCAATATCTAAGGAGGAGACTGACGGAACGTCACATTTCGTAGTACACGACAACTGCAGCGTTGTGAATTGTTATTTTTGCTACCGTGTTTCGCAGGCAAATATTGTATCTGGAAAGTACTTACTACTACTACGCTTATAAGTTTTGGAGATTGATTTTTTTTTTTAGTAAAATAAATATGATGTTGGGAATAAATTTAAGAGACAGCTGTATGTGCCATGTTATAAAAAAAAAAAAACGAATATAAATCCTTTATGACCCTGTTTTGTAAGTGTAACAATATCACATTATCGATAACCCTTGAGGATTAAAAAAAATATAGATGGATAGATTTATGTTTGTAGTGAACTGGCTACCTAGTTAACTTGAAGCCCTATCTATTCGATTTTTGTTGGTAGTGCCATTGACGACATCAACCTAACCAACCCTTTCCCCCAAAAATAATTGGTAGTTCGTTTTTACGGTTGCTATAATGCGATAACAATTTAAATTAAGTTGCGATAATTTTTTTTTCGCTAATAAGTAATGACAGAAAAGTAAAAACTCGTAATTATATTTTGAGAGGGTTTTTAGATAAATCTTACATGTGTATCACATTATGTATAGCTAGTTTAAACATAGCGATTCTTCCCTGGCATTGTTCATATCGGCCAATGCATCTCTTCCTTGGAGGTACCTGACAAGGTATGCACAATTTGTAAACAAGTGACGTCACGGCATTGCACGTATCAGTTTATGGACTTGTTCCGTGAAAATTGTGTAACTAACGCATGCACGCAAACAGTGTGATGACGTAATTGTTGTCCGGTATGCGGACTATTTGACGGGCGAGTGATAGCGTTACGCGTGTGACCCGCTCTTATCGGATGTTACGGTACTAAGTAATGGCCTAGTATTACAGCTGATAATAAAGTGGGTGATTTCGTTTTCATTCAAGGTTGAAGGTTCAGTGTGATAGCCGACATCCTTTCCCACCAACACCACATACATGTCTGCGCATCTTTCGTGTATTTTCACACACATTAGGACGCACACAGATAATACTATACACAAGACAGCTTCCTTTTCACTAACTTCATGTAGCGTGGTATTGTCTTGCAATACAGGGACATTTAATTGTTTGTGAAAGAATTGCTTTTTATTTGTTGTTATAAAAAAATCCTTTTGCTATTGTTCATTGCATGGTATTGAGCAAAGATAGTAAGATATACCTTGGTATTGAGTAAAGCTAGCCTTCATCGAGCCCCCCCCCCCATCCCCACTCGTACCTATATAGACGCGTAGTTACGATAAGTAGACCCACAGAATAATTTTCGAACAGGGTTCGAAGCTCGGTTTTGCAAATTGCTGGAAACACTCAATCCTACCATATCTCAGCGTCATGCAGACACGAGAGCATAGTTACTCCATACCTTCAAGGAATGCCGTAGGCCTACGTAGCAACCATCCGCTTGGCTCCATCACATTACACACATTATGTGTTCGTTCACCCTCTTCCCTTCGTATTGTTGAATCATCACTCGAGTATGTAAATGCGTACACACGAGTTGTGTGCACATGTTGCGTACATGTAAGCCGTGAACCCGTTCTGTGCTGTGACACAAGATTGCGATAGGCTAGCCAATTCCAGTGTTGTGCAACCCCTCTCATTCTCAATCGGTGGATATTACTCATTTCAACTGTCTCTAATCCGAATGTTTATAAACCAATGGTATGGTTATTCCTATCACTTGTTATTACCCTGTATCTACGTATATAATCACGTCTCCCCTTGAAGTGGATGGGTATGACCATATACTACCCTTCAGTGCATTCAGCGGGTAGTTACGTCACCTTCGGTTCGCTCTGTCGGATGTTGGACGTATGTTCCTCCTGTCCTAGATCAGGCACTCGTAATTCAGGAGGGTGTGAGTAGGAAGTGGATGGTTAAAACGTAGTGCTCGGTGTTGTTCATTGCCTTGTCCTATACCAACTCGGCTTCGAATAGGTTGTCTAGCCCAAGGCTCGGCGCCCCCCGTGGGGCATGTCATGCCACTTTGCCACTTTTCTTTGGACGTTACATGCCAACTTCTTTATCCAGTTACTTGGCATATTACGTACTAACTTATTTTACCAATAGTATGATTATGAATCTCGCGAATGATGTGGAAACTTATTTAGCAGATAGATGTGATAAAAATCGAGCAATATTATGGATCATTACATGAATCTTGCATCACGGATGCCATCAGTTAAATTTACGAAGCGGTTGGTACACAGCGTCTGCGATCGCTATGTACTAACATTTGATTGTCCGGTAGGAGCAAATACAACTTTATCATCGAATTTTATAACTTTCTGAGAAAAGTTGTGCAAGTTGACCTTAGCACATAAAATAGAAACATATCTAGACGAAAACCATGCATGGAATTTAGGTCACATGTCTGTATCCGACAGAAGATGCAGTGCGTATTAAATCTTAAGCCGGTTTAGACGAGTATGGTCAAAAACTCGTCGAGCCTCACGCCATGATAACAGGGTTGATGACCATCGGCTTCGGCTGGCCTAACCGTAGGCAGTCGGTAAATATTGTATTAGTGTACAACTGTACATGTACTAGATTAGGCCTCTTAGTTTGCGACTAGCGAAATACATCTTCTGTCGTGCGTTGCGATCCCACATTGCTCGTGTATCGCATTCCACTCTTGATTCATTTGGTCGGGGGTTCGATTCCCATCACCATAATATTGCCTGACGGTTTCTTCCGAGATTAAATTTAAACTAATCTTTGTTTCTCCAAATATTTGGTATAATTACTGCCGGCCAAACACCTCCTGTGGCAGTAAACTGCATGCGCATGTTCGGTGTATTCGACTTTCCTCCCCACTCGACGTCATCTGTTATCGTGTTTCATGTTCCTCTAGTACAGTATCGGTTGGGGATCTCTCAGAATGAATTGTAGACTTGTAGTTAGTTGATGAAGGGTGCGGTAAGAGCTGATAAGAATAATAGTTACCGTTCATTTCTCAAACGTAGCTCAATAATACGGGTTACGATAGGCGGCAGATTTTTAGTTTATTCGTGTACTCCAAACTTTTACCCTCGAGTGGCATTTATGAACGCAGAAACGATCATCGCGTAGCGCATCATCACTTTCGAATTTCGATATAAAAATATCTCCAAGAAATGTTATTTGAGAAAATAAATCCGTGCCATAATTTAATTTTAATTAGCTGTACACATCGCGCAAGCGATCAAAACGACACTGTGAGATGTTTGTCTGAGGTTTCTGGGCATTTGCGTAGACAATATGTTTGTTCAAGATGTGTCTATGCTTTTTAGCGGTCTTGGGAAAATATTAAATTTACTAATCTATTAATAATTAATTATGGTAATGATGATACGACGTTTAAGAGTAAGATGTAATCTGTAACCTAGTAACCCAGTATATGTAGATTGGCTACTTATTATAGCTTCGAATAATTTATATGAGACACTAAACCAGTTGAATCAAGCGCTAGGTGTAAATCTGAACCACCAGTCAGAATTCACTCTCATGGCCAGTGGTATTGTAGTTGTACCCGTATCTTTACGGTATGGATACTTGTGCTCGGTAAAATATAGTGCAATATTTAAAATCTGCTTAACAAGTTATGTTTATTTTATCTTGAGTAATAACAACAACGACAAAAATAGTTTAAAATACAAACTAAACTGGTTACGACGATTCTAAACCAGCTCGAGGGACTCGACTTCAGTTAGGATATTCTGTACGTGTAAACATTTACTAACTGAATGCCTGCGAGGTGGAATATTGAAAAACCATTGCTGACATTCACGGAAGTTTTACATGACATTTATATTATCTTGTGGGTAATTATTCGTGGCAGCAACTTATAAGAAGACAAAATAAATATCACACTAGATACAATAACAAATTATTATTACATAGTATAATCGAACTATGGAATTGAAATAAAACTGAACTACTATTAATGTGTTTCCCCATTGCTATACACACATTTCAAGCGCTTTGTAACTTATGTGTTGTGTAACATATAAGTGTTGAATGGGAGTTTAATAAATGCACGCTTGCATGTAGTTTATAGTCCGCTTTGTTTGCTTGTTTCATAATACGTTCGTATTTTGCTATATAGATAGGCTTCTCACGCATGTGTGTGTATGTTTTGTCCTATTAAAAACAATAGTGTTGCATTTGTGCTACGTTGTACCCCCAGACGTTGTTAGTGTGTTTGTGTGCTGAAAAGCGACGTGTTCATTGTGGAGTGATGGTTTTTTATTCGCAATAATAAACGTTCGCCGTAAGATGCTCTGCGCTACCTATAACTCATCATTTTAAGTGCTGTGTCGGTTCCAGTTGCAATGCCAGTACATATTGGAAGTCAATATTATGCAATCGAAGTGCATCGTTTGTGGTCATCGCATTGAACTTGTATTGTATGTTCACACTGTGGAGCTGTTGTCATCAACAATTCTTTCAAATTTCTATCGTTAAGTTTATCGTCGGACCATGATCAGCAGGGCGATTCTGTATGGGCGACGATAAATTTATCAGCGGTTTCAGTGGTTACTGAAGGCGAATGCAAGGCGGTGATTGGCTCATCGCCTTCTTCTAACAACTGAAACCGGTGATAAACGTATCGTCGTCCATACAGAATCGCCCTGCAGACCCAGACCTTCAGTTTGGTAAAACAAAAATCTTTTTCGATTGGATTGTTGCAAGTGATATTTCGGAACATAATAATATTTCAATCTAACATACCGATGTCTCAATCTATGACACAACGCAATGGCCGCTTATACTCATCGGTTGTAACAAGAGCTTTATTTTTATTTTTGTTACATTAGACTATGATCCAGATACAACTGCTTGAGGCAAGTCTTGCGTTTGGATATGTATGACTGATGCAAGTTATTGTTATTTCTCAGAGTAAATCTAATACAATGGGCAGCATCATCGGACTTTAGACGGGAACGCTTCATGCAACCACTGATCTTACAACTCGGCTTGAGAATGCATGATTTTGGCTTTTCAATGGTATATTTATGAGAAATATCATCCGACATATTTGTGCATAACCGGTAATTGTTTTCATGCGCATTTTGAGTCTATTAATACTGTGCAGTGTGGACAACAATTGTGTTGAACTGGTGGATTGGCCACAGGTCAGATTATCAACAAAATAACGAAGAAACCGTAAAACAAGTTTACTATGAGAACTGTCCACCTCCACCAGTTCAAACAGTTGCTAGACGCGTATCGCAATTTCCCGAGATTATCGTTGTCAGAAGGAAGTTATTAATACCAGTGTCAGAAGGAAGTTATTACCAGTAAATATCAGCATCCACTTGGGAGGACGACTGCCAATGAGACTTGCACAGTTAAACGGGATATGGTACCTTATTACATTGAGTGTGTGACCTTACGGTGTGTAATAATGTTTGTGAAACCGCTTTACACCAGAATTAGGTGTTGATAATGGCAACTCGTATATGTTACACTGGCATGTTATCTTTTCAAATACTTCCTTATCTTGTGGAAGTTAATTATGTGTATCTTAATGTTGGAATTGAGTTATGACTAACTGGCTGTTTTTCTTTTTCTTTTACAGTCTCGTCGGAAAGAAAAGCAACAAAAGAAAGGAGATAATTTAGATGAATTGAAACAAGAATTAGACATCGATTTTCATAAAATCACACCAGAAGAACTGTATCAACGGTTTAGCACAAATCCTGAAAATGTAAGTTACTCGTTTAATTATTACTTATCCATGTAGTCTTATACTTCAAGTTTCAACCCCTTCAAGTTTCAACAGTACTCTGGTAAAACGTATAGGCAGTAGGCACACTACTTGAAAACAATGAGTGCTCCAAAACGAGTCTCTTCTGTAGGTACTCAAAACTCAAAGATGTATAAACTTAGACTTAGCTGTATGGTTTCTTTACTAGTCATATGATTACTGCCATAGAACACAGAACATGGTCATCTTATGTCAATACTTTTCCAATCTGCTGACACTAATCTTCCATCATTATACTTGTTGGTGGCCTCATGTCATCAAACCTCGTAACCTGTGTCCAAACTCCAAACTATCTTTAATCTTGCATGATATATACTTCACCAAACTACAGTAAAGTTCAGTTAGATGCCAACCAATTGTTGTTATGGGGCTAGATAAACTGCAGCTTACATTGTAGTGATTTATAGAGCAATATTGGAACCCTTTAGTTTGTCAACTGGCGATACATCATTAACATAGGCTTCGGGAATCTGGATCTAGAGTTCTCTTGAATACTGCCCCTCACAAAGTTGATAATATGTAGGTGATACAGCTTCAAACCATATATTTGTTATTTGTAAAATATTAGTGCGATTTTATATTTCTAAAAAAATTGTGGTATGATATGCTTAGTTTTTTGGGTGCACTTCTTTAGTGATAGCATTTTAACACATGCTATTGCCAATTAAATTACATTACTACAGTCCACAATGGATATGTTCTATTATCAAGGTAGAAGGTTGTCTGTCAAACTATAAACTAACCATAAAGCTTCCATACAGCTTGTCTTTCTCAAGAAGCTCTAAAAAACAATGTATTAAGATATTTTCAAGATTGTAGACTTCATGTAATTTTGATTTTTTTATTTACTTTTGATTGCATACTCATCTGTAAAGATGTATGAACTTGGACTTAGTTGAATGGTTACTTTACTGACTACTGTCATAGAAGTTTGAAATCATTTGATGATCAAAACAAAACCAGTGAGCACAAGTGATTTATTGAAAGTGAAGAATAAGATTACTCACAATTTGCGATGTTTGAAAAATTGTTGATACCAAATACTTCATTTCAAGTACTATATAAAACAATCTTATTTTATTTTAACATACTTAAGCTAGTATGGGAGAATTGAATAACATTTATGACATTATGAAGCTCCTATGGTGAAATCCACTTTTTTCAATCAGACAAAGTCGTTCCTTAAACTTCAAGCTCCGTTAACTCGAAATACTCGTTCACTCGTTAAACTTTTTAAGTTTTTCAATTGCACTAAAGAACAGTAACTGTTAAAGCCTGCTGATTGGTTCAAATCAATCACAACCATACGGAATGTGGGCGCGCTCTTATTCGTACACATGTCCTGAAACAACCTAGTAGCCACTACGTTCGTCATCGACGAGTCCAATCAGCGATCGGTGTTTTAAATTAGGGTTCGCTGGTGGGCCACGAATCACTCTTCTGTGACGAAAGCATCTGTAAGGTTGTTTCGGGACAACTATATTATTTGTCTTGTCTTTCTTTCGATAACGAATGCGTGTGTGCACATAGTTCACTGCTAGCCTAGACACAGATTCTGCTTTATGCAATAATTGTGTACATTGAGGAATATCAGGTGTTCGTGCAGTAGGCCTAAGTATCTATGAGTATGGAGGTTCTGATCGGTGATAATTAATCTTAAAAGCCAATGCAAAGATGCAGTGTAATGCAACAAGAACGTGGTGACAAACCCACAAAAAATATGTCCGTAAGTTAAAAGACAACAATAACATTTTTTTAAACGTATCCTAACAAGAACGCCCTAGATTTCTGAGAGAGGTGAATAGATTAGCAGTCGATTCGATGTACAAGTAACGTAACGGATGAAAACAAATACTAGACTAGACAAAACTGTCCACTTTTAGGTTATCATGTGTGCCTTCTAGGTTTTAAGGCTGAGATAGCGTTGAAATGGCTATTGTAACAAATGAATAAATTCGACTTCAGTAGAAATAGCTAAATCTATCTGAAGATTACGTAGGAAATCAAAGGCCCCCTAGCCGTTCCCCATTCGCGAGAGTCCTTTCACGTAGTAGATAATCCGTTGTTTCTCTCTAGGTCAGTCAACTCGCAAGAGCAAGTAAATAACCAGATCACCTTTTTATCTCTTTTCCGTGTGTTTTGACTCGATGCTAAACAAAGCTGTGTCTGCTTCGGTCATGTTCACTTTTGATAGTAAAACTGAACACCTGGCTGGCTGGACAAAGGTTCAAGGCCACTGGACTACCGCTAGAACCTCCCCCCATGTACGTGGGTGAACGACTTCGAAATGCAGACAAACAATCGGCTGCTGGAATACAAAAACGCGAAGATTGATTTCTAAAAGACGTACAAAACATAAGACTGTGAATAGTCAACCACCCCTACCAACACACCAAATAAAACTTATCAGGTACTGGCATATGTTCCTGTCACACATTGGATATCGCTAGTAATGACATTGACGCGCTTAATGACCTCCGCGTGACCATTTAGCTTCAAGGACCTGAGGATATTTTAAAGTTGCGATAAAAACGCAAATTTCGCCTTAAACAGAATTAAAAAAAGTTGACAAGGGCCAACGCTAAAGGACTGTTTAGGCGATATTCGTGTTTTTGAATCGTTCTTTGGCCACACTTACAATGTGTGACTGTGATTGGGCTAAACACGTTTAGCACATGCCAGTATCACGTTCACGAAACATTTATTTGGTGTTTCGTTGGGTGGGAAGGGGGTCTATCCAGAATGCTATTGTAGGAATATTGTTTAGCTGATTTTTATTCCTTTGCCTTTCACCATCTGTACAGGTGGGTGAAGGGGGTGGGGGTGGTTTATTCGGAAGGGTTCTAGAGGTGTTAGACAAGTATAGGTCTTGCCAGGTGTTCATGCTACTTTCACAAACGCTGGTTGATAAAGTAGGAAAGTAGACATGTCTTTGTTTAGCATCGAGAACTAGCAACACATGGAAAAGAGATTTAAGGTTAGACTATTTACTTATACGAGTTGACTGATCCAGAGAGAAGCAACTGATTATTTACTGTCACTCCTCACTCGTAAGGGTCGCTTTACGTTAATCAAATTACTACTTTGTACTAAACTACATGCCTTTTCTACGTAATCGTCGGCTGGATTTAGCTATTTCTACTGAAGTTAATTGGTACATTCAATGATTGTCATTCTCAACCATATCTCAGCAGAACCTGGAAGGCAACACAACCTAAAAATGTTTTAGCTGAACAGTATTAGCAGCAGTTTGCTCTAATTCTTAGTTTATCGGTTTGGTCATTATTTATACATCTAATAATTGACTAGCTAAATATATTTATCAAGAATTCTCAGAAATCTAGGACGTTCCTGTTAGGTTGTATAGGATTATTTTTGTTGATATGTAGGCATGCAGCTACTGCATGAACACATAATATTCCTCTTTTTGGCATTTAATTGCTTACAAAATGTGTAGTAGCAGCTGTGTCTAGGCATGGTCTAGGTTACTGGGGGAAAATGTATGAGCGGTGAGCGCGCATTTATTGTTCTAAATAGCAAGGAAGGACTCGCTTTGTGCACAGTTTAGAATTTTCTAGACAAACTACTAATGATTTTATTTAAATTGAATTAGTTTCTCGCAAAGTAGGTTACTAGGATCTCAGCTTGGAGGAATCTAAGTTTCGATTTTCGAGAGGACAGGCAAATGGCTAGTTCAAAGGCTGGTTTCACTTTTTGCGCTTTAATAGTCGTGCTTATTCAGGTTTTGCAGATGCCATTTCCACAGAGTTCTATGTAGTCCAACATTTCAGTCAAGGGTTTTTCGCCAAGTTGTTCTATAGCCTTAATGGCAACGCGCCAAGTGGCAAGCCTGTGTCATGCCAAAGTGGACAGTCTATCTATCTATGTAATTAGTATGAATTAAAAATAACATTTCGTGGCCAGTATAAAAAGTAAGTAGATCTCTAATTGCTAAATGTAGGTACCCGGTATGCTATGCCCCCCCCTCCCCCATGTCCTAATGAAACGGGTTGTGTACTGCTTATTTATTGTGGGTTTTATTTATGATTTTTATAACCAACACTTTCAACATACATATGAGTACACTACTGCAATAATATCACAGTACAATCATCAACCTAAGCTAGGTTGATGGTACTGAACACTGTGATGTAAAAATTGGATACCTTAATAATGGTCATATGTTAGACGGTGACTTAAAAACAAAACCACATAATGACTCAGTGTGGAAAACCAATATTTTGTATTTAATGTGTTTTGCACTCACAAGATATAGAATTCATTTTTTGTTCTTGGCAAGAAAAATAATGCTAGGGCAGAGAAGTTGGTGGGGGTGCCGGGTCAACCTAAACACGTTACTACCTTCTATTTACTAGACCCTTTCATTGTGAAGTCCTGTTAACAAATGGACACAGCTACATCCACCAGTATATTTTTAATACCGTCATTGCATCTTACTTATAGCGGTATAGAGGATAAGATACAATTATTTGTATAGTAAATACTTAAAGGTCAATTCATCATCTATTATTCATGTAGGTCCTATATGCAATGGTTGTGACTGGTTTTAATCAATGTGATTGCGATTAATAATGGTGATAATGATATTTGGGTTTTATTGATTGAAATTAAGAGTACAAAATATGTTTAGGTAAATGTGTGAGCTCCTACCTTGGAACCAAAAAATTGCATTAATGACAAAGAACAGATAATGTGACAGTAGACCATCTGCCTGTACCATCGTGATACATTGGCATTGCCTTCTCTGCATAGCTCTTGCCTGTATTTTTCATCATGGCTATAGCATACAATTGTAAAATATATAGTCTGTACCGTTTTTAACTGTGGATGCTATTAACTGTAAACTAAGGCATATTTGTAGAGATGGTTTTTTGGGGTTGCTCCAAATTAAAAAAATGTGGTCAGCAGTTAGTCGGAGAGACAGTCAACGTTGAGTTACCCCGTGTTATTTACTATTTAAATGTTAACAGCTTTATGTTTGAAAGACTACATTTAATATAATTTAAATCGTCTTCAACTGTGTCTTATAAGTAATAACTGATGATGCTTGATTATTATTGTTTATTTGTAAATATTAAACTGTTCTAAGAAATATCATTTTGAAAACATCAAATGTAGTGAATTTAAAGCCTGGATTATGAATTGGCAGTCTGAGGGTGTTTTCGGCAGCCGTATATTTTGAGCTCTGGTTAGATGTAAAATATCATTTCAGTGAGTTAATAGCCTCTGTTGATTAACTTTTGTTTGCCTTCTTTGATGTTTTGAAGTTTATTTACCCGTGTTGCATCAAACACTGTTAAAGAATTCAAAACACCTTTTTGTAAACATTTTAAATTTATGGTAATTGCAATGAACTTGGTCTACTGTAGGAACAATAGTGGCATACTGCCCAAATCTTCGCTCGTTAGCCACAAATAACAAAACTTAACCAACCAAAGTAATGTTAAAGTTTATTTACATCAGTGAACAATTGCACACTGAAGATACCAACACGGTGTATAACTATGGACCTCAAATCTGGGTAAATTCTTAGCATTTATGTGTTAAACAGGGTGTCAAGCTTGTGCTACTGCTTTCACATAGCTTCAGCCGACAGGGTTGTGATACCTCTGAACAATATTTTAATGCATACGTTCCCAAACTTCAGGTGAATCCGGTTTTCCAATTTTGTTTTACTTGTCAATTCAAAACAAATCTAAAACTATTTTTGAAAGTTTATTAATGTTATTCATAACCTTGTTACCGAATAACGAATACTTTGATCCCAGGCTGAAGACGGGCTATGCAATGCACATACAGTAATAATATTCAGAATTTCCCCTATCAGCTAATGCAGCTGCCTGTAGAAATAAGCCTATACATAGTAAACATTTATTACACATCTTTGTACCTATATTCCTTAGCTTAGCTGGTATTAACGAAGCCTTCCGATCTACAACGAATATCATTCTATACCCGATTTTAGCCTTTAAGAGGAAGGACTACTAGCCAATATTAAAACCCGCGAAATTAACGTATTTTCGTCATATCTCAATAACGCCACACAATATCGAAACAGTGACACCTACGCATATTTTGGATTCGTGAGAGCTCAATACCGCATGGAAAAGATTTATTAGTTTGCAGTAATTATAATTAATATTTCTAATTTAACTAATTTACAAGTTAATTAGAAATTACAACTATAATTACTACAATCTACGAAATCTTTTTCATTTGGTATTGAGCTCTTACGAATCCAAAATATGCGTAGGTGTCACTGTTTCGATATTGTTTGGCGTTATTGAGATATGACGAAAATACGTTAATTTCGCGGGTTTTAATATTGACTAGTAGTCCTTCCATATTATGTGGATTGATATGGAGAGCCAATTTGACTTATAAATGTATTTGAAGTACTCTCGACCGTGAAATAACTCAAAATGTGTCTACATTTATAAATAATAATAATAGTTAAGAGTTACGACCACGAAAACATCAAACACAATTAAGTGTATGAGTAGGTTTTGTAGTGACATAATATCGTACATCAATACGTAGTATGTGTTCTTAGTGGGGTTCTAAATAGGTAGAACGTAGATAAAAAGTGATTGAAACTTGAGTTTACTACACTGAAAAGATAATTATTTCATTTTAGATTTGATGTTGCAAGAAATATTGCTGGAATTGATGTATTACTAATGACAAAGGATGGGCATTTACCGTTCAACATTCTTGTAGTCAATAATAACAGGGCAATAACGTTGGTCCAGTGGTTAGCATCCCTGCTTCCAATGCAGAAGGTCCCGGGTTCAAATCCCGGTTCAGGCAGAAGTTTTTTAACTTCTAATAAGGATTCAGTTCCATCACTTAGAGGAATAAGTAAACGGTGACTTTAGAGCCGTCCTAGCAACGAAGCACTCAATAAATTCAAAGTTGTTCTGAATCGGCCTTGTTGATTCTGACATTTGTCCACAGGTTTTCGCACTGTCCAACCATCACTGATTCATAATATGTTTCGTATTTGAAATATCGATCTTTGATTGGCTATCGCTCACTCGTCAATGGTGTTCGGAGCCTACAGGGTTGGTTTAGTCGCTTTAAATTAAAGTCCCCCACTGCAAATCAGTTTCGTTACTGAGTGGGTAGACTCTAAATGTGAATTTATTTATTTATTTTTATTTATTTAAAACATGTACAAGAATATTTTTAAACCATTACGTATGTACCAGCAATAAGTTAATAACTTAGTATATAATTTATTTATTACATTTGTTTAAGCTACTGCAATAACAAAAATAAAGGACGATAGCTTTGTTCATTCGATTACCTACATTGAAGTATGCACTTATTATAAATTGACACACCTTATCTGACATAATCAACAGGTAACCTTAAAGGGCTGTTTAAAAGGGCTGTTTAAGCTACATGCTTCCCATACGACATAGTCAGTGGCGTTGGAACAGGGGGGCAAGGGGGGCATTGCCCCCCCCTCTAACTTTCATGTCATGGGGTCATGGGGGGGGGGGGGGCAAATTTTAGATTTGAAAACAGATATTATATGTACCGGTATGGTGTCGTTGGCTGTTTGCCCGAAAAGTCAAGATTTCAACTGTTTGGGAAAGCAACGTCGGATGATTGTGTCAACTGTCAACAATTCATTTCCAGGAAGAAACAACCCACAATAGCAGGAATGTTTATTCGTTTTATCGTTTTTTGTATTACCAAATATCACCTCAAAACGGGTTTTTGGCCATCAAAAATAATGGATGGCTAAATTTTCTTAGGCGAAATTGTCTCCGGCGGCAAGGGCTTCGCCCTTGACCCCAGCTATGTCACCATTGATACTTGATACATATAAAGTATAAACCATCCCGTTTTGTTTAACATTTCCATCTATTGAGTCTGCAATTGCCCCTTCTTATATCAAAAACGTTTCGACGCGCCTGGACAGTCTTATAAAGTCACGACCCAGAGGACTTGATTACAAAAGTGTATCCATGGGGCCTAATCCTGCCATCCCCAAGTTGAAAGGGGATTAGCACCATGCTCCCCATAAAGGGGACGCTGAATAACGCCGAATGGAACAACGCCGAATCGATCGTGTGTATTGCAATTTCAAGTATAATCCTAACCCAAAAATGTAGACCTTAAAACCTGGAACAGAGCCGAATCTTTTTCGACGTAGATCCGACGGAAAAACGCCGAATCTTTTCCAACATAAACACACACAAAAAATAAAATATAAACAATAATCAACCAGTGTATTTGTATGATGATATTATAGTTGCAATTAAGTCAGTCAAATCGCTTTTTTAGTTTGGAAGTTTGTCAGTATTTTGGCTGAGATAACTGGAAAGTGGTTCCAAACCAACCTTACCGATGCTTTCGTCACATACAAGTGATTCTTGGCCAATTAGCGAGCCCCAATTTCAAATACCGATTGTTGATTGGCCAATAGGCAATACTTCGGTGAAATGTGAGGTCAGCATAGGCAAGGTCGCTTCCGATCGCCAGATCCACTTTATAGAGTGTCTGCACTTTCATTCAGGACGACAACCTGTAGGGACGGTCTCAAAAACTTTGCATATTAGGATACAAAATGCATTAAAATTGCTTGTACGTAACGTTCAAAGGTTTTGCCTTATTACTTTGGTTGAGATATGCAGATTTTAATTGGAAGAATGTATTTAAGATATTCACATACTAATTGTTACTTACGGTACCTAATTTATCCAAAAGTAGTAGATGTAAATATAGTAGTATGGTAGTACCTACTAATTTTTGTATTCAGAATAAAGTACAACTAAGTAGAATATAGATCTAAAACCAGGGGGATCCACCATTTAAATAGTTTCTTCCAACATGAAAAAAGGCAAATCAAAACAGATATCTCTTGGTTTTGTGTAGGCCTACTTGATGAAATATAAATGCATATTTGACTTCCACCGTAGTGTCCGGTAATAGACTATCGTTGAGCGGCAAACCGGTTTAACAGAATAGTTTTACGTGTAGACTATACGTTACACGTTGCGAAGAAAATGGTTCGTTGGGTTACGTTACGTTGTTTTACGTTTCATTACAGGTTAGGTCAGGTCAGGTCTGGTTGGATTAGATTAGATTAGATTAGATTAGATTAGATTAGGTTAGGTTGCTATTATTTGGAGATCCCCAGTGTCTTCTGAAGTCACAGCACGGGTAGGCCTACGTATCAGCCTACCGTAGAATGTACAGTTAATTTCTAGTGGTGAGAATTATCAGTATAGTAGATAATGTATATATATAGCAAATAAGAAAAGAGTTTTGCGCGTGGCGCTCGTACTGCATGGGTGCCACGCCATGTTTGCTTATTTCGTATATAGGCAGTTGGCGTTTGTTGAATCTCGACCACACTTCTGATTTACAATGGCACACAAAATAATTTTAAAACTTTGATGGTCGTAGTACTGGGTGTAAAGCTCATAGTAGAAACGAAACGTTTAGAGCTATTGCCCATGGTTATCTAATAGACGGTGAAGTAGGTTTTAAAGGGCCAACAGGTAGCGCGCTGTTGTCATTTCATTGCAATTCTTTTTCTTTCAAAGGGAGACATTCTTTCGACTTCCGTTATTATAAAATTGGCAACCGTGTTTTTCTAGTAAATCTTGGTTTTCAAGCCGATTATAATGGTTCAATACACAAACATGGGCAATTAGCTCTAAACGTTTCGTTTCTACTGTGAGCGCACAGACTTTACTGTGTCTCTTCTAAAAGACACAAGTCCTCGTGATACAACAAATGGTCAAACAGTTCTTGAAAATTCAAATATGAGGTTGTAGTATTTTATGAGTGATGTCATGACTGTAGTTTCTTTCACTTGACTCTTGCACTAGAATTACTACAATAATTCTATTGCTTGTAAATTACTTCAGCTTTATTATTAGTTATTAGCTACACCGACGTCATATGACCTACTTGTCGAGTACGTTCTTAAACACCACCATTATTGTTATTATTATTGTTTTTAGCTGAAGCTACATTTATTAACGTAAAATATTATTGAACCCGCCAATTAACAAACTAATAATATAAATAAATTATACCATTACGATTCCTTTGTTCTTTATTACATGTGGAATAGAGTTTCACATCAGCAGTCTCCAATATTGCAGTTCCATGCAATAATGTCAATAGACTGAAACAAATTAAATGTTTCTACCAACTGTGATTGTAATTAAGTATAGTGTACATAGAAGATCTTAATTAGCACAGGAGCAGAGTACATAGTAGGCCCATCAAGTACCAACCACCTAAATCAAAACCCAAACCTAAGGTGACCATACATCCCGGATTAGCCGAAGCATTCTCGTTTTCCCCCCAAGACTTTTTGAAAAACGTCCCATTAATGTCCCAGATTTTCCTGTAGTCGCGAGTGTCAATTATCAATAAACGTCGAGTGGTATCACATCACTACAACTCGTTTACTGATAGCGTGCAAACTTGTGCTCTGATTCAATTGCAATAATGCCGTCATCAAAAGGTCAACAGATCAGTGGCAGATCAGAAGTATGAAACACAGATAGTGATCAATTACCATAAATGTGCCTGGATGGAGGACATTCTCAGGACCCTAAAGCCGCATTCACATAAATGACTATTGATTACTGACTATTGACTATTGACTAGTGATTATTGACTACCCAAAGAAAGATATGAACACTACACAACTAAGTTCTTTGACACGTATGATCTGACACCTAGAACAAATGAATCAAACTGATTGACAAACAACGAGCTGTCAAAATAATAAAATTGCAACATTATGAAGAAAACGAGGTATGGCGATAGTAACTGTTCACCAGTTAAAACGTTTAATGATGGGCTTAACCAAGTTGTGAAGGTTTTGTATGTTTCTTGTTTGTTTTGAAGATTTGTTTTCAAAATAAGAATATTTTATTGTATGACAGCTTCATAAAAATAATAAATAAATAATATTCGCCGGAAATAGTCAAAAACAAATATACACTTGACAGTAATTGAATAGTGGTATTGACTTCCGTTGCTCCACATTCATTGGCTGAACGCGAACGTTGTGATTGGTTGTAACTATGACTTCCAGATATCTTCAATTCGTTAGTCAATAGTCAATAGTCATAAGTCAAAAGTAAAGTTGTGTGAACGTCAGCACGTATCGCCTATGGTTCAATTCGCTTAGTCACTAATCAATAGTCAATAGTCAATAGTCACTAGTCATTTATGTGAACGCGGCTTTATTCTGTAATTATCCCGCTATGGAAGCGGGCCGCTTTGGGTCGAAATCGGGTGATATTTAAACAATTGCGGTTCCACAACAATATAACTGCCTCAATAATTTCCAATACTAGTGTTATTGTTTATCAATTGTTTCCATATCGGCCCGCATCCAAAGCGGGATGATTGCAGAATAAGGGCCCAGCAGTGAAGTTCACGTGCTTACCACAATTTATTAACGGTTATAGTGATTAGATCCACGGATTGGACAAGTTA
This sequence comes from Isoperla grammatica, assembly GCA_945910005.1. Lineage (NCBI taxonomy): Eukaryota > Metazoa > Arthropoda > Insecta > Plecoptera > Perlodidae > Isoperla > Isoperla grammatica. The sequence goes on along the minus strand of OX246738.1, from coordinate 11,838,424 downwards.
CAAGTTACTGTTGCCACGGATGGGCTTAAAGCTTAAATTGTGTTGATGTTTCAACCCAACCGACACATCAAACAAAACCTAATCAACACAGTTCTTTATGATTCTCAGCAATAAACCTAGTAAAAAACACAAAAGGCACTCTAAACCTAAACATACATGCCGAGTCATTAGACGAATAAGCTTCTCCATAAGTTAAGTAAAGAAGTCCCACCGTTCCACAAACCTTTGTTTGGCTCTCCTCAGCACAGACCTCGCTTCTGCTGTGACGTAGATATGGTGCTGATGTTCCATAACTCGTAGTAGTCAGTATTTAGTCACCGTTGTTATCTGTGAGCCATTGCAAATGTGAAATATGCGATGTTTTAGTGGAAACAAAAGGTTGTCATCGTCTCCATCTGACATGCGCGATACTGCAATCTACTTCAAAAGATCAAACGACTGAATTTATTCGAATACCCCTTGAAATTATTTACTTAATTATCTAACAAACTAAACCACATGGTAAAAATGTAAGTTTACTCGGGAGGGGAATGAGAATGATATGAAGGAAGTTACTCCCCTATTCGAGTGACCTTCAGCTCGGCCATGCGTCAACAAACATGTATTTAGAATCTCTTGTCTTGTTTTTAAAGTTGAGTAACAAATTGAATTGCATATAATAACTTACGAGTTGCGCCTACTGAGACCATCAATCTTTTACGTTGCGTTGATCCTTCACTTGTTTAAAGAGGTACATACCTACCTGTGAACCAAAATATCACAACTACAATACTAATCTAATAATAGCACAAATTTAAATAATACGTTGTCTTACAAAAAGATTCCTTTGTTCATACCACGATTTTCGTTAGTTTGAATGTAGGCGGTTTTCTACTAATCAGATGCTAGTTTGAAAAATTACTTTTCTGGTGCTAATCGACACAAAACAAACGTTAACCTAATTTTTGTGTGCGAAATAATGTCTTTGATCTGTATTTTCTCAAAAACGTTACCTTCGAATTTACATTTTATGGGTTTCATACGAAGTGATAAATGTTAGCTGTATCCATAAACAAATTAGTGGCGGCCTGTTATTTGATGATATGATGTGGCCCTGCTCTTCTTTGTTGGCCTCCCCTTATGACGACCCCCACGATAATGTATCTGATTCGGAAGAAGCCATTATGACCTAAGCTGTCAAGTACGTCGTTCAACACCAAATAATCAAATCAAACCAATGGTTTATCGTTTGATTGCTTCGCGCCCATAGCGAGCGGCTCATTTCGGCAACCAAGTGTCAAATAGCATGTCGTCACTTATTTGTTTATGGCCCTAGCTAACATTTTCTCACATATTAACATTACAGTTTGATAAGTTCAATGGGGTATTCGAATAGATTTAGTCGACTCAATCCTTTCAAGAAGATACTGTGTCGCGGACAATGACAAGGTTTTGTTTCCATCCTCATAAAAAAAAAACAATAAAGTTGAAGTTATAAAAAAAAATCGAAACATGGAAGTGAGGCATTGTTTTCGGTATGTCATTCTTGCCACGAAAAACAACGCCACCATATTTATGTCACAGAAGAAAGGAATCTTGCAATGTGAGCCAAACTGTCATTACTTCTTTACTACTTGATCTAATCACTGCGTGTATGTTTGGGTTTCGAGGCCCTAAATGCTTGAATTCTAAGTGACAAACATTACATGATCAGCTCACTTTTAATTTAGCCTCAACGAAAAAACAAAGATTCACCAAATTTCCGCATATGGCAGCTGGGACTGTGCCCCAGACCCTCCCAAGTTTTGTCCCGTAAATTATATTTATAAATATGGTCACCCATGCAATGTCACACCGTGATGTAATAGTTTTCAATCTATTTTATCTCACACACCATTTTTGTAGGTAGGTATATCTAGCACTTACTCTGTCCTGTACACAAAAACAAATTTTAATTATGCAGCTGGAGCAAGATACATTCTTTGTGTGCACTATTCCAAAAACAAGTTTTTACATATAGGCCTATGTGGGTCAGAATGAACATGCATCTACAAAATGTAAAACATGTGCTAACTAAAATTCCATGGACAAATTATGTGTCCAGTGTTCTTTTGGAATGAATTTTATCAGCAGTGTTGTGTGATATATTCAGAGGTAGCAGCCTCTGTAATTGAAACTTGCAGTAACTAGACATCAACTCAGGGAGATAAATTTATCTTGTAGATCAATCAAGCTCTCTTTATTGCAGTATGCCCCTTCCCATAGCACATGGCAGTTATAAACATTCCTTAAATTATTTTTTTGTATCTATTCAACACAATGCCAGTACCTACTTATACTAATGAAAAAATTGTAAATGCCTCCCATCAGATCAGATGAAAAAATTAATTGTGAGTGTATTTTCATTGCAAGAGACACAGAATTCATAGATTAGATAATGAAGAGATGAATACTTGTATGTCTGAGCTTCGCAGAGATCATTGTCGACTTGTTATGACAACCCTGAGCCCATGGTAATAAAATGTTTGCAAATTGTATTTTGGACTTTTTTCTATGCATTCATATGCTTATGTGTTCTTTGCATATATTGTTGTATGTATCCATTGTAAGTGGACTATGCTACCTACAGCTACACAAATCAATGGCAGGTTCCTTATTTGTCAAACTGAATTATTTTCCCAATTTTGTATTAGTAAAATGAGTACTTGAATTGTTTATTTTTTTGCTTCACATGATTTGCAGGCCTACAGTGTAGAGATATCATAGTTATGTTTATTCCCGTAGTGGTTTGTACAAAGCACTGATATCTTGCCAGAGAGGTACAGAGAGTGAATTGCTAACATAAATGAAGAAAATAGTTATAATTGAATAATAATAATAATAATAATAATAATAATAATAATAATAATAATAATAATAATAATAATAATAATAATAATGATGATTTGATACTGATGTATTAGGACAACATTTATAAATATTTCTACTTGGACATGGGGATATAGTGCTATAAAATATAGTGTGAATACAAGAGTGGTACATTGAACAAACAAGAATGTTATTTAGATATTAGTATTAACAATCTATATATTTGTATTTACTATTTTTAATAGCTTATTTTTGGCTTTATAATGTGAGTTATTATTACTGTTGAGAGGAAGAATTGCACGCTTATTTTATTTATTATTTTGTGCTTAATGACGTAGTTGACAACTAGGTCAGTGGGTGATCGGAGAAGAGGAGGACTTATGATCAAATGGTGGAAATGGGAAAGGGGGGGGACCTCATGTCATCTCTTACAACATGTCATCCAATGATTCAATAGTTATCCAACTTTCAGCATGTTGGTTGTCATGTGACAATATTTTGTCTTTTTATACTCTTTAACCTAAATTATAACTTACCATCCCACAAATATCCATGTTGGTGTTGATGATCTTAAGCACTCCTCTAATTATTTGATTTCTAATTGTTTCAGGGTCTAACACACGCCAAAGCGAAAGAAAACTTGGAACGAGATGGACCAAATGCCCTCACACCTCCTAAACAAACCCCTGAGTGGGTTAAGTTTTGTAAAAACTTGTTTGGAGGTTTTGCCCTTTTACTATGGATTGGTGCCGTTTTGTGTTTTATTGCCTATGGTATCCAAGCCAGCACAGTGGAAGAACCAGCAGATGACAATGTGAGTATATATCCATCGACATTCAGCAATTGTCTGACTTTCACTTGCGTCATCTTCATTAACAGGCAAAGTTTAAGTTGTTCTCAACTCAACCATGACTTTCCAATAATTTGGTGAGAAAGTTCACTGTGAAAAGGATATTAGGCACAGTCAATAACACAGTTGCATTATGAGGTTGTTTTTCCTCGTTGATATTTTGATACATGGTTATAACACGTAGGCTACACTTGCTGACATATATAAATCAAGGGCAATGGTATAACAGTGACTGACCAATGTTTAACCAAAGAATCGTAGATACTCCGGCTTGTCTTCACTTCAAATCTGAGAGTGCTGCCCGGATGAGCTGTTTGGAAGACCTTCGTTTCTATTTTCTAAGCCACTAGAAATATGTTTTGCAATAGGCCAAGTGACTAGATGATTTTATAATACAGTTTGCATATATTTTTAGTTTCACTAGAGGAGCAGTCTGAATTATTGTCAAGTTTTTTAGTTTAAAGTGTGATAATTTGGTGCAGCCATGTTTGTAAAACTACTTCTACAGATATATTGTAGGCATATTTTTTCCCATGAAATGTGTCTCGTTGGTTGGCCTTGGCCGAGGATGGATCAGATCACGGGCAGGGTGGACTTAGTTTTACGGCCTAGGCTGCACAACATGTTCATATTTTTCACTAAAAAAAGCTGGCAATAATCAAGTTACAGACTTTGATTTGGCAGACCTGTGCTACTCCAGTGAAACTAAAAATATGTGCAAACCTAATATAAAAATCATCTATGCACTTGGCCTCTAGTGCAAACCATGGTCCTCACTCCAAGTAGCTTAGAATGTTCTGACAAAAGTCTTCTCAATAGCTAATCTGGCCAGCACTCCCAGATTTGAAGTGAAGTATTTTTGGTTGAACAGTCCACAGTTATACCCTTCATTTATGTATGTCAGAGATTGTACATACACTAATTAGGCCATACAAGATGTGAATCTATGTGATCGAGACACCTCAATAAAATTGGAAAAGTAAAAACATATTTATTGGCTAAGTTTATTATGATTTCACTCTACAGTTTCAAAACTTATTGATTTTTTAAGTGAATTTATTTTCCATAAACAGTTTTAGTAGGAAGTGAAAGAGTGCAGGTTCTATTAAGGCTGTAATTCCAAAAATATTAATACAAATACATATGCACACATATCAGAACTTGGGACAGACATAACTAGTCAATTTTTCTCTGGGCTACTTTAATACAGTATCCGTTTCATAAAATTTAGAATACTACAGTAATATGATTCTAGTATGCTTGGACTGCAAAATGTAGTCAGTAAGGAACTGCTTGTTGTACCTTGAAAGTAATTATCAATTTGCAATGTGTAAGCTACTGGTATCTGGTATGTAAAATATTATTTTTAGAAGCTATATAAGCTTACATTTATTCTGAATGTTCGGTTTGGACATTTTATTTTAATTATGTGCACAATATATAATATGTACATGTTAAATTCTTACTCAAACTAAAAGTTTGAAAACTTCATCTTGAAACCTATAAAATATTCATTAATATTGTTTCGTCATTTTGAAGCACCATGGAAATTCAAAATTTATGTTGCATTGCCTAGGTATTGTACACAACCTTGAAATTAAGCAAATGTATCTGAAGAATCTCAGCCATTTGCAATATTTTATCATTCAAACTTACATTGTAATTTGTAAGTAATGATTTTTATAAATCACTAACTAGTGTTAAATACTTGAATTCAGAGCATTTAAGTAAATATCATGCATGTTATGCAATTTGAGACTATTTTTATTCATTCATAATGTGTTGTAAATGTTAAGAAATATATACAGGGTTTTCCAGCTCTTACAATAAATATTCACAAAATATCTAAAAGGGAGGGCTGTGTTTGTCTTTGTATTGATAGGGCACTTGGTTTTTTCGAGAAAACTACATTCAACAACCTCAACCTTATCAACAAGGTAAACTTTGCATTCTGCACTGCAAATGTTTTCATAAGCCAAGAAATACATTTTTCTTGAATTGTCTGAACTTATTATCTAGTTTCCCAAATTACATCAACAGTAGGCCTATTTTAATGAATGTATGTATATCAAGGATATTATTATTTTCACATGCAGTCGACTATCAAAATGAAAAGTACTGCAAATGAAATTTTTAATCCTGTGCTCAATGTTATGTTCTGCCAAATAAGTGCAACATAAATGAAGTAAAGTGATACAGTACTATGAATTTTTTGGCTCTAGTGGCAGTCGTAATTCTTTGGGTTGTTCTTCCTTAGCAATTGTCATCTTTCTTGGTCACAAATGCTCATTTATCTATTACATTAAATACTAATCTCAGATTTGTCCTAAGTAAAGGAAGCAGAACAGAACAAGAAACATATTTTAAATTGTGATTGCCGTTTGCAATGCATAGTGTCAAGGGCTCAATTCCCATTAAGACCTGTATGTCCATTGTGTATGGAGGACAATTCTAAGTCTGCTATACTGAAAGTTAATGCATAGTATTATTGCCAGTTGTAATTACATGTTTCATTGTTTATTAGCAATGGAACCAAATCCCCAGATGTGTAGTAGAATAACCAAATTTATTCCCACTATGGTAGTTAGTTTAAAACATAAAGTCATATGTCATAAATATACTTAATTGAATTAGTTAATGATGTACTTAATAATGATTAATTTTAAGAATTATATTATTGAATGTTCCTTCAATAATAGGTTTTAAATACTCTTTGTAATGGTGGTTGGCAGAACAGTGATCCATGTGCTTTATTGACCCCACTGATATTGTATAGACTACTTGTTGTATGTTGTGTTTTTGTATTGTATTGGTGGTTGCTTGGGGTATATTTTCTATACAGCATCAAAATGGACATTTTAGTTGCAAAAACAATGCAGAAGAAATAGGTCGTTGCCTAAGAACTGCTGCTGCTGCCGCCTCCATATAGGCCTACATTTCTTATCTTGACCCTAAAACACTTCTTTACTCAACACTTGATTTATTCAATATTTATGAATTTCCACTATTTTACTTCATTATCCTAATTGTGAGTTCAGTTTGTATATTAGAAACACAAATTAGTACTTTTAAACATCATTTTGCTAGTTTGCTACTTGTACTTGTACTTGCTACTTGCTATTTGCTACTTGCTACTGCTTGGTAAATTTAGTAATTGAAGAAAATACAAGTATCAAATGGTAAAACATTCCACTAGCTTGGCTATTGTTGAAACTATAGGTCTAGTCTTGTTTGAAGTTTTCAGAAGCATGGACAAATTATGGTTATAAATATTTAGGTGTTTGTTCCATTGCTATGTAGGCATATCATGTAACACTTTTCATAGTGGGAATAAATGTGCATGTAGTGATTTGAATGAAAATGACAAATTTGGAAATAGTACAAGATGGTTCAAGGGTATGTCAGGTGAAAAACAACAAGAATCTCATCATTACATTTAGTAGAATCTTAGTTTTTCTTATAGTTACTATAACATTAACTGATAAATGTATTGGATTCAAACTAAACTAAAGCTAAAAAAACACTCCAAAAATACAATAAAAACTGAAGATTTAAAGATTTCTCTTCAAAAATTTTCAGATTAGAATTGCATAAAGTGCTTTAATTATTTATTGACTCACATTTCAAGTGTGATACACAATAACTAATGATATGTATCTCAATGCACCTTACAGTCTTGAGCATCCCATATCACTGGTTGCTAGTCAAGTAGCCAATTGATATATCATACTTATGTATTAGTTCAAGTGAACCCATTATAATATATTGTCTCTATTTTTATTGATACATAAAGGTTCTTCTTATTCTTGCGGCTGATGAATTTGTATTTGTTTTACATTCACTTAACCTAGCTAATTTAATAATAACTAGACTGTTTTCATTTTTTATCTGACAATCCCTCTAATCACGCAAATAAATATTAACCACTAATATTAGTAGGTGGTTATTAAACTTATTATGATGCAAGTTTGTAGGTACTGTGTACTTAGGTTGAGCTATAATATGCTTATAACAAGATTTACAGGAATTGATTTGGGTTAGGTACAAGTCACAACACAAAGAGTACCTTACAACTAAATTTATTGTCAGCGACATTTGTTTGCCTTAAACATCTGTTTTTGTTGCTTCTTATGTGGATTTACCAAGCAAACTTGAAAGCTATAATTGGGCTAAATGCCAATTGGAGACATGTATTGTCAGCCAATATATATCATATATAGAATAATTATAGATACCATTATAATCAGTGATCATTTTTTTATTTTATTGAGACAACAGTACAGTAGTAGCTAATTTCTAAATTGCATCATGATTGGTGTTTGTACATAGTGGTTGCAAGCTATAACTAATTTTGTATTAGTATTATGCTATCATGTTTGTTAAATCAGTGATTTAGAATTTGGATCTTTTCAAAAAGTCTTATGAAAATATTTACTTTTAACTGTTCAGGACCATTGTCTGAAGTATTTTATTTGAGCTCTTAGAGGCTGATACCTATTTTATAGCGAAAGCCACTGGTACTAAACCACTGAGCTTTTTGATTTACATTTTGAAATTTTCTAATTTGGTTCTCCGATCAGCTTGACAAACATGATGTGGCATAAGGCCTTCAGGCCAGGCAGGACATTTACATGGGATTTGGTTTCTTTTGTGTGGGTAGTAGCTGCTTAACTAACTTATGTGTCTGTATCTTCTGTCCCTGTTGCCCCCTCTGATGGCTCTTCTAGTTGTTTTTGGGTATAGTCTTGTCAGCGGTCGTGATCGTCACTGGCATCTTCTCATATTGCCAAGAAGCCAAGTCTTCTGCGATCATGGAATCATTTAAAAATATGGTCCCGCAGGTAAGACGCCTGATGAAAATACTCTGGGACAAAGTCGACACGTGAAACTGAAGGTAACGTCGTAGCCCCGGACAATAGCCAAAACCACCACCCAAAGTCACGTATGACGACTGTCTGGCTTCTAGAAGACTGTTATTAGTGATGTGTCTTATTTTGTTAACCCTCCACATAAGGGATGTTTTATTAGTCGTTTCGTGCTGATACGTCATTTTTGCTTTTGTTTATAGATATGTTTCCTGCTGTTGATGTGTGTTAATATTATTGATGTCCACGTGGCTGTATATGTTTTATTTTTTATTGGCTGTCCATTCCTTACAAATCCCCAATATCTTGGCACTGCTTCAGTTTATAGAACTGTTATGTGTCTAGATGTATATTTTTTAGTGTTGATTATTAATTGTGATGCTGTCTAGTTGACGCATTTATGTTGTTGGTCACTGGTAATCCTTGCAAGTTCCGAGGTTTGTGTGTTGTAAATATCGCTCTCGTCTCAACCATTGCGACTCCAACTTTCCAGTTGTTCCTGGGTATTGTACTGGCTGCCGTCGTTATCGTCACTGGCATCTTTTCGTATTATCAAGAAAGCAAGAGTTCCAAAATTATGGAATCCTTCAAAAACATGGTTCCACAGGTACGTTACTAAGTCAAACATTGATTGAGCTGATTTTGAATTAACCTTTTGATATCTTCTTATAATCTTTCTATTTACTAATAATGAAATTATAGCTTTCTATTTTTAATAACACGATTAATACTTTACTACTACATCAACACATTTTATAACATGAGTTATACCAATTCAATCACTGCAAGAAGCATCATCACCACCGCTGCAGTGGGTAAGGTTCTCATTATTACTAACCCCTACACACAGCTTCTTAAACTTGCATGATTGTGTAGAACCTTCGCACTGCGAGTATGTGTTTATAGCATTGCTACATTTTCATGGATTGAAAATTCAAGATACCGTGTCAAATAAGGTACGTATGATTTTAACGCTTTTTATATAGGAATATCTATGATGGTAGCTGTCAGTCTATATAACAGTTAGTACTTCTAGCCTGGAAGTTTTCAACTAATCACATTAACAAAGTTCAGGAAGAAATGTGCAGAGCACTTAGAATTTGAGCTTCTTTGACATTCTGCCGTCAGATAATAAGCATGAAATTTGTAGATGTGCTGTGTGAATTTTTAAAATTTTGATCAACTCTTCACTAAATCATGCATATTCTGCTTTAGCATCAGTTCACATCAGCCATATACTATAAATTGCATATAGACATCATCATCACTGTTATGCTATTTGATTCTTTCAAATTTTGGTAATTTTATATTTAGAATAATCCACATTCTTATTACAGCATCAGCATCAGCTGTTTCACTGTTCTATTCAAACTTGACAATCATTGTGATCGATGTTATATTGTGTTAATTTTGTCGTATCAACTGTTTATAAAATGGATATTTAAATAAGTATTGTCTAAGTTCACTGTTAAAGTAATCTCTGTAAATTGTAATCTCATTGTGAACTAGTAACTAAGACTGATGCAAAATAAAGTAAACAATGTGTGATAAATATAGTACACTTAAAGCAGAGGCCATATATTTTTACTAGTTTCTTTTCTAACACTAGTGATGAAATAAAAGAAGATCAATATTGCACATTTGATACATTTTGTGCTAATTGTACTAGTGCATCCAAACTCAAGTCTGCAAAAACATCCTCTACCTACATATTCATATTGCAACCCATGTGGTTATAAGGAGCATCTCAAAACAATATCACACTTGAGTTTTAATGCAGTTTTAGTTTGAAGAGGTCTAGAATAGTTAATTAATCACAATTCAAAGATTCTGGATTGGTCAATACTGGCTATAATTTTCTTAATGCAAACTATGGACATGTTGGCCAATTGATGTTACAAAAGAAAGTTCATTGTTGTGTAGGCCTATTTAATATTGCAAAGTTCTAGATGATCAGCAAGTATATACCAGGTGTAATCAACATACAGGTTATTTCATTTAATAGTGCTTTAATTATGTAAGTCATACAAATTGAAACAAAAATCGGTTTGAATGTGTTGTTATGGTATTTGTCAAAACGTGTGTTTATGTTAAACAGTTTGCCACAGTTCTACGTGAAGGTGATAAGCTGACACTTCGAGCTGAAGACATCGTCTTAGGCGACGTTGTGGAGGTCAAGTTTGGTGATCGAATCCCTGCCGACATTCGTATCATTGAGTCACGAGGCTTCAAAGTAGATAACTCATCGCTGACAGGAGAATCGGAACCTCAGAGCCGTGGACCAGATTTTACGCACGAAAATCCTCTTGAAACTAAGAATTTGGCTTTCTTCTCGACCAATGCAGTTGAGGGTAATCATTTGACATTACCAACATTATTATCTATCCCTAAATCCATGTACTGTGCGTCAGAGAATATCGGGCATGTTGGTACCATATTGGTTAAATGTAGGAAATATCCATGTGATGCTGTACTGCTCCCCCATCTAAGAGTGTACTACTCAGTAGTTGTGAGATTGGACAAAATAAAAACATGTGGGTTAGTATCATGCTTTCAAAAAGATTGACTTGATAGGTATGCAGATACTAACAATAGGCCCTACAGTTTAATTTGCTTTTATTTTCGTTTTGATATAAATTGTATGTTATTCTGTGTCTTATGGCAACAGCTATGGCTGCAGAGACCAATAAAGGTTATTAAATATATGTAGTTGAGACAAACAGGTTTGCTGTTAACCCGTACCCGGCACCTCCACCACAGATTGATCCCGTTTGTTCTTTACTTCAAACATCAAACTGTAATCCTAGATTGTTGGGTCTGAAAACACTTCATTAATTTGAAATGGTCTTAATGCCTCAGATTCCAAACATTGTTTCCTAGTCTCATTCGATAATACTAATCATCAAATACTAATTAATTTGGTTTATAAAAGTCCATTTATGTCATAGCAACTAACCAAAATGTTTGTGAAACTTAGAATTGGCCTTAAAAAATCAAATTATCATTAGGCTATACCATATTTCATATAGCCCTGCAGTATAAACATTTGTTTTTTTGGCTCATCCCATAGCAATTTTTTTAAGCAAATGGAACCCATGAAAATCAGTTCTTGTAACTGTGTATACATTAACAAAAATGTATTTATTTTAGATTTTACAAAATGGAGTTGATATGGAAGTAAGGATAAATGGTTTTTCAAGTGCTTGTTACATAGACTAATATATCGTATAAAAGATAGTATTGTAATTTTGTTCAGGTACTGCGAGGGGTGTCGTCATCAGCTGTGGTGATCACACGGTCATGGGTCGTATCGCTGGATTGGCTTCTGGTTTGGACACTGGAGAAACCCCCATTGCAAAGGAAATCCACCATTTCATCCACTTGATCACTGGAGTTGCTGTGTTCCTTGGTGTCACCTTCTTCGTCATCGCTTTCATCCTCGGTTATCACTGGCTTGACGCTGTCATCTTCCTTATTGGTATATATTTTACACTATGCACATACAAAATTAAAAAAAGCATGTTCTTTATAAAAGCTATACAGAAAATAATTTGCTCTTAATAAATATTCTTGTGAAATTGACACATTCACATTTTTGCTAATTTCACTTATATTTCCGACATAATGATTTCATTCAAGCACTTTTAAGACCGTTTGAAGCATAAACCTTAAAAAATAATGTAACTTCTAGGCCCCTAATTCATTACAGTATTTGTTGTCTTCTATTTTTAAGTTCATTAAAAAGCTAACTTGCTTAAACTATAGAATAGGTTAGTTAGTTAGTTCGTGTTTAAGGGCACACAACGACGTGGTTATTAGTGCCCGATATAGAATAGGATTAACTGTGTTAAATAGGGACGGGTAGACTTGCATGATAAACAAAGGTGATGACACAGCCAAATTAATGCATTTTCAACATTCTTGTAAAATAAATTGTAGGACTACGATCGATCGATATGATATTGATGTTTATTGAAATTATCAATTTATCTTAGTGCATAAAGAGGCTTATATAAATACAAGTGTTTACTTTCATCTTATAGATGAAAACACATATATCAAACATATATGTACATCACACATCTCAAATAGATTAATTTTTTATAACACAGTTACTGTTTTACTGGGAGATCTTCTTGGTGGTTCATCTGTACTGAACTATTCCACCTTCTAGAATAAAGAACACATTATAGTAGACTAGTAATAGGAGTGAATATACTAGAACTATTCAAACAATGCACTCCCAACCCTTTTACTATTAGAAGAACTCAATTCACCCTTTCAAATTTGTGTTTTATTCTACAACTACAAAAAACTGAACATGTATCAAGTCGAGTAGCATATCGAAAGATAATTTGAAGTAGGTACATTAAAAAAAAATATATCACCACAAAAATTCATACAAAAGGTTCTTGAGATATAAAAAAACAAGTCAAACTTGTCTTTTGTAGTGTCCAATGAGAAATGCGATTTCTTTATTGCGATACATGATAACAACATACGTTTTGGTACTAATCGGTCCAAAATGATTAGGCTTATGACATTATGTCATTCAAACATTCTCCAAAATTCTCTTAGTCCTACTTTTGGTAGGTCAATCAATCAGTTAGTTAATTTCTTTTTTGTGATCTAACCAACTGAGTTTGGTATCATACGAAGTAATGTGTTACTGAAGTTACAGAAATTGTTAAGTTTTTTATTTAAAATTGATATCAATGCTCAGTTAAGGTGATTTTTTTCTTATGCCTAATTTACCGCAAACTGATTCATGAACAGGTTGTAGTCATAATATCAATGCATTTTACAAGACATCGTACAAATATACACTTTTATTTACTGGGATATTATGAAAAAAAAAGCTGCAAGTCCACCCATTGGATACTAATTAATTGACTACCTAGTTAAATTATTTGTAAGTAGACTTTGATACTAGATCGAGTCTTACAATACCCTTAGATAGTTGGGTATCGTTGGAAGCTTTTGGAAGGGTATTTGGTACATTCTCTATATTTTGATGGAATGTTTTACCCATTTCATGTGTTTTTTTTTTTAACTTAGTGTGACCCGTCAATTGAAAATTTGTTTCAAAGACTTCAAAAGTGGAGAGATTAATTAGCGATGTAAAATTAGTATTCAACATTGTCTACAACTAATAGAAAAAAATACGAACTTTGTTGAACTCGGGAAAATTTACATGTAGCAGCATTTGTACAGTATTATTTTTTTATTATAACATTAGCCTATTTGTAGTTAAGTAAACAGCCCTAATAATTTAATCACTTTTACACATTTTGGCTTTTTTAAAGTGGTTCTTGTTTAGTGAGTTTTTCCCACTTGTCATTTTCACTTCACATATCTAGCTACTGGCAGCAAAAGTATGCTCGAATCATTCACACGTCACAACCCTTCAGAATGTGGTAGGCAAGTGTCTTCTTGCAGTTGTTGAAGTACCTAGTGTAGACATCACATTGGAAGTGTGGTACAAAGCTGTAGAACCCAAGTTAATAAATTACATTGTTTAGTTTTCCAATGCACACTATTCAGAACCATGTTTTCTTAGGTCATAATTTGCAATTTTATAATGATAATTTCAAATTTTCAATCATTTACATTCTCTTATAGGGGCTGAGGAACTTCACAAGGTAAAGCCAATCTTTCTATGGTTGTACAGAATGAAACACTAGTGGTAGACCTAGCACAGTATTAGGTACAAACATTTGTAGTGTGCACAATTCAAAATACTGAAACCATCTAGGATGTTTCCTGTGCAAATTACTATGAAGTTGTATGTATCAATTTTTTTCAAAAGTATGTGTATATTAATTTTGGTTGTGTTGTATGCTTCTAGGTATCATTGTAGCCAATGTGCCTGAAGGTCTACTTGCCACTGTCACTGTATGCTTAACTCTAACTGCTAAGCGAATGGCCTCAAAGAATTGCCTTGTCAAGAACTTGGAAGCTGTAGAAACTCTTGGCTCTACATCAACAATCTGCTCAGACAAGACTGGAACTCTGACACAGAATCGTATGACCGTCGCTCACATGTGGTTTGACAACCAGATCATTGAAGCCGACACCACAGAAGATCAGTCCGGAGTTCAGTACGACAGGACCAGCCCTGGGTTTAAAGCTCTTGCAAGGATCGCTTCGCTCTGCAACCGTGCAGAATTCAAGCCTGGTCAAGATGGTGTTCCTATCTTGAAGAAGTGAGTAGTTTGGTACAAAGTGAAGTTTCATGAGAAATGAAATGCTGCTAGTCTGCCCAAATCTAGAGCAGACTTGTACAATAGAGGATCTAATTTTAGCAAATGACAAAGCCATAAAAGTGGCGGATTTTTGGAAATAAGTTGTCTAGAACGGTGTTCCGGACACGGAAACGAACGAACGATGAGAAATGCTCGAGTATTCAGTCATACAATACTGCATTTTCAAAGAGACAAGTCTTCATTTTTTACCCACTCATCTAGTTCAATATAGTTTTGCTTAGTTGTGTTTGGTGAGAGGAGACCAACATCTCGCCTGCAACTTGGCAGGCAGCTACATGAGGAGAAAAATTCATCACATGAAATGTTACAAATGTAAAAATGTTTCGGCCTACACAGAGAATTGTCGAGTGACACATTTCATGTGTATAAACAAAATAAATATAAAACCAATATTAGAGTGCTCCAGCTGGACAGTCAACCACTTAGTTAAACTTAGTTAAAAGTTAAACAAACTATTGCAATAAACGACGTTTTATTCTTTGTGCTACGTACAGTTTTCCTAGTAAGCAGTTTTGCTAATTTCGTTGTAATATTGTTTTGCAGGGAAGTGAACGGTGATGCTTCCGAAGCTGCCCTGCTCAAGTGTATGGAACTGGCTCTCGGTGACGTACTTTCCATTCGTAAACGCAACAAGAAGGTGTGTGAAGTACCTTTCAACTCCACCAACAAGTACCAAGTATCTATACACGAGACAGAAGACACCAACGACCCACGTCATCTGATGGTGATGAAGGGTGCACCCGAACGGATACTGGAACGCTGTGCCACCATCTTCATCGGCGGAAAGGAGAAGATGCTCGACGAGGAGATGAAGGAGGCCTTCAACAATGCTTATCTCGAGTTGGGCGGTCTTGGAGAGCGAGTGCTTGGTAAGACTTTGGGCGGGCACAATACACACAAACTATCCTTCACCTTCGTAACTACTTAAATATGTGCATAAGGCTGGGGTAATTTCAGTCTATGTAAGGATGGGAAATAAACAGCTATTTTCCTAAATGTTAAAACCCATAAACTAATTGCATTCATAGGGTTAACCCTGTTCAAAGGGTAGGGTCAACACACGTCCTTCCCTCCCCAATGAAATTATGTTATGATCCCTTGCACTCACTCACAGCTGCAAAGAAGACACTCGATAACACTTGAAGTTTTGTTGATACTTGAAGCTATGATGAATGAGGGTCATGTGCACTCAATTTAGGATAAAATTTGAAGGAATTATTACCTATTAGGCCTAGTCAACATAATTGTTTTCTCATTTAAGGTTTCTGTGACTTCATGCTGCCAACGGACAAGTTCCCACTCGGTTTCAAGTTTGACTGCGACGATCCAAACTTTCCGATTGAGAACCTTCGATTTGTCGGTCTCATGTCTATGATTGATCCTCCGCGAGCGGCTGTGCCCGATGCCGTGGCCAAGTGTCGTTCTGCTGGTATCAAGGTCATCATGGTTACTGGTGATCATCCCATCACTGCTAAAGCTATTGCCAAGTCTGTTGGAATCATCTCTGAAGGTTGGTGAACTGTCGACTTTTGCTGGTCAAACATGCTTTGAAGTCAAATTGTATAGGCCTAGTTAGGGTTTCCCACAACAAACTTTTTTTTTTTTTCATGTGTTAATAAAAATATGATAATAGTTTCAGGCATGATATAGGCCTATTCATAAATTGCAAATTTAATTTTGGAAAATCATTCAGTTTGTAGCGTACTGGCTGCACTTATTTTAAGTATTCGCACCGCGTATGATCGCGTAAATATGATACTCAAACTCATTTTAGCCTAAAAACTCGAAAAATACTCGGACCCTAAGTATGATTCTGTGCAATATTTGGAATCCTGTTACTGGACCCGATGTGATCCCTCGTTATTTCACTGTAACGGTATAGTTGTTTGATTTGAGCTTTCTGTTTGACACGTTTGTGCCGAAAATGAAACTGTATTTTTTCCTGTTACAGTGGAGCATCAATTATACGTTTCGTACTTATACGTTTTTCGTATTTATACGTGATTTCCACATGGTCCCGGCCATTTCCCATAAGAATCAATGTTAAAATAATTTAATTATGTACGTTATTTGGTTATACGTTATTCTTGGTTATACGCGACAGAAATTGTTCCCCCCAGACATCTTGGTAGCGATTATACGCTAATTGGTTTTATTTGTCATCCAAAATCACTTCCTGGAAGCGCAAGCTTTATCTCGTTCGGGATATGCAGCTGTGAATGGGCGAGAATGGAATGTTGTTATTGTCAAGCGGTCACCCCACCTCGCCCCCCTCCCCTCCTCCCATTTGCCTCCCTTGCTCACGTCCGGCTCTTGGCAGGTAGCCCAAGCCCCGAGGCATCGTATTGCGCCAGCCCCTCACCCCTCCCACCATACTACGTTACACAGAGCGTCTGTCTGTCCATGCAGATTGTTCCAAGTTTGTTGGTGTTCTTAAATTGATACTACGTGTTCATAATGGCTTGTTTTGTCGATTGGTTGTTTTATTACTATCCTCTGATTTTATAGTAACATTTCACGTATTGATCTGATCGTTTCTTCAATTTGTTGATTTAAAATAATTATCCGTGCCCCCGACCTTGCCGACGTAATAGGCCTGCGGGCCGAGCGCGGGCGCTGTGTGATACATCCCTCCCGGGCGCTGAGGCGACAGCTGCCGCCAGCTCGTGATAGCGGTCTCCCGGTGACGCGCGGCCGTACAGTCGCGTCCAAAAAACACTTACGTAGCGGTTGCTGAGACTTGTTTCCGCGTTGACATTTATAACCGAAAAACGATTAATCGAGGTAAATATTGATCTGGGACGGGAAAAATAAAGCGATTGATACTGAAAAACGGTACGGCGAGCAACGATATTTGGAATAAAATGATTTAGATATCACTTTCGGTCGGGACTATTCGAAATAAAGACGACGATTTTCACGACGGAACATGTAAAATATATATTTAAGCCTAAGCACCATTTCAACCCCCCCCCTCCGCTCCAACGTGCGCTAGAACACACCGTGAAGGGAATTTTTGTACTGCAGAAAGAGGAGACTGCCGAGTCACTATTTCCACTAATTGCAAACGAAAACAAATGTAATTGTAGTTATATGTTTTTTGTACTTATACGTTTTTTTCGGTTTGGCCCTTGGAAAACGTATAATTGATGCTCCACTGTATTTTTTAATCTACTATATACTGGTATACTGGCTTACTGGTGTATTGTTTGTGCTGTTTCCTTTCAGTTTTTATTTTGTTCTGAGTACTGCTCTTATTCTCAAGTGCTGTTTCTTCTAGGTAATGAAACTATTGAAGATATTGCCCAGCGACTGAACATCCCCGTGTCCGAAGTGAATCCTCGTGAAGCCAAGGCCGCTGTCATCCATGGAACTGAACTCCGTGAGGTCTCCTCCGATCAAATGGATGAAATCTTGAGGTCAGTACGTTTAATGAAAGCTGCACCCATCAGTATATGTTTAAAATAAATTGTTATAAATCTGGTTGTTGCTGCCAATGTAGATGCCACTCTCACTGACTTGAATGAGTAAATCTAGTTACTATAGGCTACAGTCAATGTTAAGTCATCCCTCATATTATACATTTTTAGCCAGTTTACTTGTTTGTTAAGATAATTTAATTTCTAAAGTCATTATCTTGCCAAAAAAGTCCAGAGACCAAATTTGTTTCCTATTGCCTTATTATTAATAAATTTGGTATTGAATAATTGCTCATTCTGCTTCTTGAAAGGTCAGATTGTGATTATTTAGTACTAGAGCAAGTAGGTACCAATACTAAATATTTCATACAAAATTTAAATTATATATTTTTTTGTTATGTTATGTGGAGCATTACTTTATACTTCTTATGTGTTTTTACTAACACAATAATGAAAATACCATAACATGACCCAACATACTGAGTACAATATAGACCAAGAAAATGTATGTATTAGTAAAATAATTTAATATTGTTAAAGAAAGTAATGTAACAATGTTACTTTAGTGTATAATGGTACCCAACTTTTTAACCTTTTCACTTAGTGTACGATTATGCAGCTAATTACTGTACCTCATCCCTCCCTCCTATACATAATAATACAGTATAATAAATAAATGGTACATTTTCTACAAGTAATACAAAATGTAATTCCAGGTATCATACTGAGATCGTGTTCGCCCGTACGTCTCCCCAGCAGAAGTTGATCATTGTGGAGGGCTGCCAGCGAATGGGAGCTATCGTGGCTGTCACTGGTGATGGTGTCAATGATTCTCCTGCTCTCAAGAAGGCCGATATTGGTAACATTTCCACTATTTATCAACTGAAGTAGTAATTATTTATATTAACCTTTACGCACAAGGCACACAAAGGCATTTGCTGTTATGCAAATAGAAAGTTTTAATGTGATGAGTCAAATACATACATTTTATTTAAATGCTATTATTTTAGCTGTACGTTAATTAGGCTTAAACTTTGTACCCACCAGTATGTGCCAAGATCAAATTACGTCCTGCTTAATTAGAGAAAAAACAAGCATTTAAGCAGTTAGCAGGAAAAACTGATATTTTTCTACAAAAAGACTACGGTAATAGTGATTTAGTACCACCACGATTAATCTTGATGTTTTATTTTTCAAATCTTACGATTATCGGTTTTAATTTTTAAACCATACCGCATCCCTAATGAACACATTGACAGGATTTCGTTTGAGCAAACGTCATAATTTGTTATATCTTTTTGTCCCGTACCAGTACTGCCATAAAAACATGTTTGAGGTGAACTATTCTCGGTATGTGATTTTGCTTATTTGTTTGTCTTCAACAATGACTCGGCTCCGAATTCACCAACTTCTTTGAGCTCCGATTTAGTAGACTCCCGATTTGGTAACCGTGGTTTCAACAAACATTACATTTAAATTGCATAGCCATCGCCATGTGTCCGATTACCGGCTAATCAGAGTTTCATCAAACTTGCCCTTAGTGTGTTATTCAATAATGTACTTTAGCTCCCAATGATCTAGTGCTGGAGGTGACATGTTTTTGTTGTTGTCAGGTGTTGCCATGGGTATCGCTGGTTCTGACGTGTCAAAGCAAGCAGCCGACATGATTCTACTGGACGATAACTTCGCGTCTATTGTAACTGGTGTGGAAGAAGGCCGACTTATCTTTGACAATTTGAAGAAATCTATCGCCTACACGCTAACATCCAACATTCCTGAGATCTCTCCCTTCTTAGCTTTCATCTTGTGCGACATTCCTTTGCCATTGGGAACTGTTACGATCCTGTGCATCGACTTGGGAACTGACATGGTGAGTTGAATAAACTATCTGTACTTACAATTTTCGGGATAAAATAATTTGGGTTTTCATTAAATTATTATTCAAATTAGTTGTTGGGTTTTGTTGTGGGGGACCCCAACTATTTCATTTCTGCATCAAGTATGGCTGCATATTCTAAAATACTATATTCCTTCATTAATGGAGATAATTTTGATACCACATGAGGAAATTGCTGGGTATTTACAAAAAGGCTTGGGGTGAAAGATTAGAAGATGCCCCTCATTTATTGAAACATTTTCTGAAAAAATTTATTGAGAAATGTGAATAACCACATTCTACTGAAGTATACATTTTTAGGAACCATTAGTTAATTATCCAGTTATACTGATTAAATTAGTTTTCATATGCAATTTAAATATCCCAGCATTAGTTTGTTAATTTCTTCACAGTCCCAATTTGAATTAATTTATTTTTAAATATACAGTGTTCAATATTTCTATAGTTGTCCACTTTTAAGTATAAGATGGCATATGTACGACAGATTTGTTTTCAGATCAAGGGTAACCTGTCATATGCTAACTATAAGTAATTCCACTTGAAACTAAGTGTACCATGTTTGCATGGACACTAGTTAATACATATATTTTCTCATTAGTCATCAGTTTGGAAAATCGAGAACGATTATTTAGCCTTACCTTGTATTTAAAGTGACAGTGGGATTACCTGTAGCAAGTATGCATACTTTTCAATCAGGTACCTACCAGGATTGTCATCGTGCTTGCAGTGCTGAGAAGCCATCATATTTTCTTTGTGTTACCAATATTTCATAGACATCTAACATCTGTAATTGTACTGTACATGACTGGATATGTAAACTGCTCATAAGCTATAGTGAAACATATGAAATACACTAGAACAATATGAACTAATCCCTAGTATCGTACCACAAGTAATGAAGTGGTATGTGATGCGTTATTATAAGTATGTATTGGTTGATGGAAAAGGCTTCGGAATACGTGTTGAATATGCACTACCCACCAAATTCACTAAATACGTACATACATAGACCTACTTAATTAAAAAACCATAAATTCATTTCTCATTTTAGTTGCGTAGGCCTAATTGCATACTTGAACTTTCAATAAAAATAATGCCCCCACACTTCACAGAGTGGTGTTGTCATACTCCATTCCATTAGCAGTTCTTTGGGAGGGACTGGTGGTCCATGGTCCCATATTTCTTGCTCAGAGATGGTTGTTCATTTTCATTGCATAGTGCATGGTGGGACCTTCAGTCACAGAGCCGGGCATGTTGTAGGCCTAAACATGTCACATTTCTAATATGTAGCAGTAGTCATCCTACTGTTATCAATTTTAAATTTTATAATCAATTGGTGGTCTTGTAAATAGTACATCAAATGGTGTGTGATGTAAATTTTAGAAGTATTCTATGATGTGCAAGTAATGGTGGTACTGTTTTGTATATTTAAATATATATAGAAAATTATAGAGAGGAGGTTCTAAAGGCTAGTACGGTACACATGAGAGGGAAAGAAGGATAGGAGTCAACAGCTTTCCTGAAACCATTAGGCAGACTGCGTAGTGAAGAAAACAAATAACACAATATATTTCATATCTAAATAATAAATATATATAAGGCTACTTTATAGGCTTGGTAAACTTGAATAGCCTACAGAGATAGTTAGTTGAAGTACACAAATCATCTATACTTTGTCAACACATAAATTCTTCTTCAAAATAATTGGCCCAACCAATTTACCTGCCCATGTACACCTAGATTGGAAAAATATTCCTAGACTATGTACTTAATAAATGCATTGAAGGTCAAGGGTTAACTTGCTGTGACTGTAGCTTTTAATTCATAATTGATTTCATGTTAATTATGCTTTCCCTACTTTAACTATGGTACTGAAACTACTGTAAAACACAAACCAACAATTAAAAACATAATTTATACTTTCTGTAGTAAGGTCTAAATTATATTACGTAGATGGGCTATAAAACATTTTGTTACCTTGATCTTTCTTTGTATTTTTTAATTTGTACTTGCATATTTTACCTTTCTGAACTCAAATAATATGAACAGTTTTATGATCCATTTTGTTCAGTGTTTGTAAGGCTTGTTACAGTCCACAATACTGCATACTGTCCTTATCCAATGTTAAAAGCCCACTCAAAGTTGGCTGTAATCAAACGCCACTTCCTCTCTACGGTATGGTCATTTCTTCCCTTTACAAAGCGGTCATTACGTTACATATTGTTGTGTGTAACTTTTTATGTACTAGGTATTTTAATCTCGTTCAAGAACTTAGGAGAAAACGTTCCTACCGTTACAATTGGAGTTAATTTAGCATAGATGACAATGTCGGCGTGTGGATAATTGTTTCTGTAACCATCAGGTGCCTGCCATTTCCCTGGCTTACGAGGAGGCAGAATCTGATATAATGAAGCGCCGACCACGTAATCCTTACAAAGATAATTTGGTCAATGAAAGGTAATAGTTTCTAACCACCCTGTCTTTGGGAAATTCTAGTATTTTGCAAGTTTTATTTATCTCTCTGCTGCCTCTTTGTTGCATCATCCGTGGTTGGATTTAGAGATGAAAGTCCAGTTGCAGTCACTCGTGACATAGGCTGGATCGAAATAGTGAGGCTCGCTTGCGGCTACAACTGACTTACACGCGGCCCCCGTAGACGAGCCATACCCCTCTCGTAATTACAGTAGCACAGTAGAATGCTATAATTTTGCACGAGTCCAATCTTTTTATAAACATATTATTTTATTGTTATTCTTGTTTGAGTAATTATCTCGTAGTTTTTACCCGTTAGCAGAGCAAAACTCCAAATGTGGTGGTAAGTTAAAAATAATCATTCTAGCACTTCAATTCTCGATTTCAATCACATTAACAGAGGTAATTTATTTATACTATCCATTTCTCCATCACTATCCACTCTGAACATATTCCACACACTAAATAAATATTATAGCTATTACTTTTCAGGTAATATTTTCACGCAGCATCGTGCAATCATACCTATTATTACGGCAGCATACATTTAACATTTATCTCTTCTTGTAGATGCAGCACTTCACAATCTTTCTAGTACCACTATTTCATGGCTGATGTTGAGTGGCCTTTCTCTTCTGTTATTATTTGCAAGGCCAAGTTTAATTTCGATCACATTCGTATCCTTGAGAAGGTTTTGAAATAACCACAGGGATGCAATCTTGCTTGCACCATCGCTGTTTTATTTTTAGGATTTGAACCATTATGCAGTACATTTTATTCAGATGTATGACAAATAATGTCACTTATCTAGTAAACCATCTACCAATAGCTCGACAAGTTTAGATCTGTTAGTTATGTAGGCATATATTTATTAGGTAGTTGGGTTCTAGGTATATGAATTAGTGTAGTGATTGTGTTGTAAGCTAGTGTTTTGAACTGTCTAGGTTCCTGCTATTTCTCTTGCTTACGAGAAGGCTGAATCAGATATTATGACCCGACAACCAAGGAATCCTAGAACAGACAATTTAGTGAACGCCAGGTATCTAGAGAATGTGTTTGTCTTGTCTCAGATTTGTATTTAAATTACTACTAATTCATTAACCTGTTTGTGTGGTATTTATTAATCATGTTACATCTTTCACTAGCTTCATCATCAGAAAGTGTGTGTCGAACGTGTGACTGCTTGATTGCATTCCTGCAGCAGTTGATATTGATTTTATAATTGCTCACTAGTTTAGTTTATATTTAGAAACAATTAACAGTAATTAATAATTCATCTTAGTATAAGTAATGAAGCATACTATTCCTTCTCCTTGACCAAAGATCCCTCCAAACGTCCATGAATAATTCTTTGCATTCAGATGGATTGTACGAGATATTAGTTCTACTGTAGTTATTGTAGAACCTCGTAGGAATTAAAATCCTTGTGGCCATTGAATGTAAAGAGTTTTGCCATACCTTCCTCAATACAGAGTTTATGTAATGCCTGCACAGAGCTGCCTTGAATGTTTTTCTTTTTAATCACAATACCGTATTTAGTTGATGTCTTGCTTAGCGTAGACATTGCAACTTATCCCCACTACCCCAAACATTTTGGTGTGCTGTCGACTTTTGTTTTTTAATTCGTTTCATCGTGTTGCGCCGTTTGTTAGGTCCCTGCCATTTCCTTGGCCTATGAAGAAGCAGAGTCTGATATCATGAAGCGGCAACCTCGAAACCCTTTCACAGATAAACTCGTAAACGAAAGGTAAATTATAATTTCCTTCAGAATAATATGATGTTAATTGGATATCTTGATGGTGTCGGTGCCTCTGTCTGTTTCTAATGAACTGCTGCATCTCGCCAACACGTTTTGCAGCCGCTCATTACATTTCTGCTAGCCCGTACTCGTACCGTTTGTCTTGTATTCATCCACAAACCTTCTTCCTGTTCATCTTGTGCCATCAGTGTTGTACATTACTGTTTGCATGAGCCAGCGAGGTAAGTACCATCATTATCATCTTCAGTCAATCAGAGCTCACTTTATACACTGTTAATTTGTACAGTGTATAAACTTCAAAGACAATGGTCAAATTTGAAAGAGTTGAAAAATAATGCTCCAGAACTGAGCATTTTCAAATCATTCATTATCTGACCACATTGTCGGTACAGGTTCATTATCATTATATATGTGTACGTACGTGTACCCTTGTGTGCCTTCTCCTCTTGCTTGCTTGCATGGCACAGTCTGCTTGCACTTGAACTCCTGAGCTCCTAAGCCTATCTTCTTCACTATGCCTCCCCTTACTCTGTCTCTCTCTTTCTCTCTCTCTCTCTCTCTCTGTCTTACTCCTTGGTGCAGCCTAGGATCTAGTTACTTGACGTCTTCAATCCCATCAGGAGTTATTCATTCTCTAATCACCGCATGTGATTTTCTGGACTAACTTCTACTGTATTACTAACACTGCTACACCATAGGTGCCTGCTATATCTCTGGCTTACGAAGCTCCAGAGTCTGACATAATGAAACGGCAGCCTCGTGATCCATACAGGGATAACCTAGTGAACCGCAGGTGGGTCGGTCTCTCGCTTTCCAAATCACTTATGTAGAGTAAAATCCTTTCAATCATTGGATTAGCTAGCTGCTCCTGCCTACTATGCAATCCTATCGTAGAACTGTACGCAACTTGGTGTATCCTCTCTTGGTGGTGACTGTTTCTCTCCTTGTTTACATCATCATGTCAGAAGACTTGCACATGCCTAATTGAAACAGCTTATTTACTATACTAATGCAATACAGCTTTGAAATTCTTCTAATAATGATGTTTCCATACATTTATTAATTGTTTAAATTCTGCTCTTAGTTTTACCTTCAAACTTTACTCTTCGGACGAACTGCATGTACAAGTCACAGATCAAGTACAATTGAGCCAAATTATCAAGAAATTCTTCATACACCTCACATTTTTTTTGTTTTATTCTAATAACTGGATCCTGCATATCCAAGCCATTGAAATTTTAAAAAATATTATGTAGTACTAGGTGTATATTAGTTTGTTTGATAATTAATTGCATACCAGTTGTGGTTCAGTTGTACTTGGCAATTATCTAGATGCTTGTCTCCATTCAATGACATGAAATGTTTTGTGTGCTTGATATGTGAAATATTGTGCTGTTTATCAACGAAACGCTGGCTGTAATTCATGTTAACGGACGAAAACGGGGTACGTAGCATGTTCCAAACCACCACTCAACAACGCAATGTAAGTATACAAATTGCAACCATTTGGTGGTTTGATGAATGCTACTATGAATGCTCTTTAATTAAAGTATTTAGTTGTGATTTGGTTTTACTTATTAATTAACTTTAATTTAATTTGCTTGCATAACATGATTGTAGTCTAGGACCACAATGCCAAAGTTGTCTTAGAAGATTAGCAAACATTTTATGGTTTCTACGTTGAAGTTGGTGTTTGCCAAAATTTTAATTTTGATTGGCAAAGGAAATTTAGTTTTTCATGTTTCAAATGAAGAATATCTTGTGAAAAGTAATGCAACTAATTTTGTAGTGTCAAATTAGGTAGGCCTATTAAAATTGATGGCTGAAAATGAAATACTGTAATACACAAAAACAAGAACATCTCGTTTATTATAACTTGCTAATTTCTTACTATGTATTTTGTAAGTGGTAGTAACGAGTAGTAACTTACTTTGGTCTACATATTTTACTACAGCCTTTTGATTCTGTGGTTAGTAGTAGGTATGTATTAAAACACTAGCAGCTACTAGCTGTATTACTTTAAAAATAGTAAAAACATACTACCGTTACTGTATGTGCTACTAAAGCTTACGGCAAAAGATATACGGTAATTTTACCTGCCTTATTCTAAGATCAATTTGATTATTAGGAACATTCCTACAAATATCTATATGATTGCTTAAGAGAGTACTTGTATCTATATTTGCACTGTAAAAAGTCACTAATACAAACACTAGTTGTGCAAACTTTGTCACTTTATGTTAATAACGGAAATCGTAGGGTACCGTATTTAATTATTTACGTAAATAAAAATTACATTCTCATATTTAGCATATTACTTGACAACAAAATATGGAAGATGTGAATAGTAAAACACAACTCAACATTGCCTAGAGCTCTTTGGAGAGATTTTCGGATGTCCAAAATCTCATAATGTAATACGCAACCTATTGTTAGTATTTTCATAAATAAAATGCAATACGTATTTTGTCAAGAAATGTAGTCCCGTATGTGTTTCTTAGCTTAAAGGTCGAAGAGATGACAATGAGACAGGATGTGTGCGGATGCGTGGGGAAAACACTGTGTCACTCATAAATTCAGCAAACTATTTAGTAGTACCGGTATAGAAACTTCCATGAAATATAAAATCTTCGAGTGTTCTTGTAGGTCCTAAATTTAATATCTTATTCTTGAACAAGTCAATAGCTTGTGTATGATTCTATCGACAAATAAAAAATTGCTCTTGTTATAATATAAAGTGACCAATATTTTTTAAGCAGGGCAAATTCAAAACTGTAATTTAAATTCCATATTATCATTGGCAGTTACACGACTTTCATTTTGTCTCTTGCACCATGTATTTCTTAGTGTTACCGATACAAATACTTTAATATCTTTGGCATCATAAATAAAACCAAAAATAATTTTAGTCATAGAGTGCTCATAAATTGTGCTGTTAAACACTATAGAATATGCATAACAGTTTTCTTATTAGTTAAACAAATGTGTTAACTTGCAAATGAAAACCTTTCTAATAATTCCAGAAGTTGGTGCTTCTTTTGTATTGTAACTTCATATAACATAATACATACTTGTATACATATTTCATATCCATACTATTACTGATCTTTATTGAATGCACACTGCATGTTTCATACTTGTAGACCAAATACATTTTTCAGTGGATGGACTAGTAACTTCTATTTTAAACTGGCAATTGAATCTTATGTCAAAGTATATTTTAAACTGGAATATGAATGTTATATAATCCAACCATTAATCTATTACACGTCTAGTTGCTAAGTCATGGCAAAGAAATCTCAAACCATGGAAGGGATATGTAAGTGTAAATGTGTTATAAATATTAAGTTGTAAATGATTAGAAACTTTTATAGAAAACATGTGGTCATAATGTGTTAGTCTTGCATCCAGGTTTTCATGACATTGTTGTTCTCTAGGTTGATCTCCATGGCATATGGACAGATTGGTATGATCCAGGCTGCAGCAGGCTTCTTCGTATACTTCGTCATCATGGCTGAGAACGGATTTCTACCTCTGAAACTTTTCGGCATCCGGAAACAATGGGACTCAAAGGCAGTCAATGATCTAACAGACTCTTACGGACAAGAATGGGTTAGATTCTTATTTATTTATTGAATTTCAAAGGACAGACATACATGTGTATAAGCAATATGATCATGCATAAAAAAAGTTAAAAAGCAGCTAAGCTGGGAATCAAACCTCAAATTCACTGACCTACTGAGACTGTTCTCATTTTTGGAATTTTTCTCGCGCTTTCAAAGTCAGTCTGGTTAATAGTCTGGTATTGCCATGCTCATTGATTTTAAAACTGACTTTCCACAACAATTGCACAGTCCATCTTCAGAGTAGGTTGTCTTTATTATAATTGTTGAATGTTGATACATTGTTAATTATTTTTAAAATTAGCCTTTCTAATTCTTTTAATTTTCACTAGATTTTAATACTAGTTTTCAATTTCTATAGAATAATACTAATCGAACAATAAAAGTACCTAGGAGGAAACTAGTAGAAAACTTTAATTTTATAGCTGACGGTGCTAATATATTTTTTGCATTGATTGCAACAAGTGCTAGCGAGATAGCCGCTTGGCTTCCCTGTTATTTTACAAGTGGAAATTCAAATGAGACCTGTAAAATATAATTATTTTTGTTTTTCAGACCTACCGTGACAGAAAGAAGTTGGAATACACATGCCACACAGCCTTCTTTGTATCCATCGTTGTTGTCCAGTGGGCTGATCTGATCATTTGCAAAACCAGACGAAACTCTATAGTTCATCAAGGAATGAAGTACGTGATTTTAATTGTTAAAAAAGTATTGATAATGTGAAATTGTTTACAACAATCTTTTTGCTTTAAACGTAAACTTTAGCCCAGAGTTAGTGTTTAAAGTGCATTCGTAACTGTGCGTGGCACACACACAAACGCACACATTTACGCACTAGCCTAGTTGCTTGTGGATTATGATTGGTAATTAACCAACATGATTAAGACGATTGTTAATTTTTAATGTTACTTTTCTACTCTCTTGACAGGTAAAAAATGTTGTTCCAACTGTCGAGTACATTCCTTAGATAGCATATATGCCTATTTACTCAGGTCCTACTATTTATGTTTGTAAATGCTTTGTTATTTGTATGAATCCCTTAAAATCATATATAAATAATCATTTAAATAGCTTCATGATAAAATATCTATGATTCTATGATAAATATATCGTAGAAACTTTTATAGCTAAGTAAT
Organism: Isoperla grammatica; assembly: GCA_945910005.1. Taxonomy (NCBI): domain Eukaryota; kingdom Metazoa; phylum Arthropoda; class Insecta; order Plecoptera; family Perlodidae; genus Isoperla; species Isoperla grammatica. The sequence goes on along the minus strand of OX246738.1, from coordinate 11,809,287 downwards.
AACCATCCATTCAGACAATTAGTAGTCAGATAGTGATTCATTCAATTTTATTTGAACTGCGTATAGACCTAGACAAATTATTATCTCGAAATCCTGTTTAATTGAAACAAAATTTAAAATACATGTTTTTTGTTTTACCCCTTAACATTTTGCATGCGGTTTAGAGGTCGCACTCCACTTTTATGACCTTAAATTCAGTGTGCGACTTACAGAGAGTAAATGCAGTAAGTAGGTAAATTAATGTTAAAACTGCTTTGCTCAAACATTGCAGAGTTTTTATCATGTTTAATACAACTTAAATACTGTATACCTTTCTCAGGTTTTGTCTTTCTTTACAATTTCAGCACAGACCTTACATGAATGTGATTGAATGCTTGTCTAATATATATATCTTGATACTTTTAGGAACTGGGCTCTGAACTTCGGTCTCGTGTTTGAAACTCTGCTGGCTGCGTTCCTGTCGTACTGTCCAGGCATGGACAAGGGCTTGAGAATGTACCCTCTGAAGTATGTGCAACCTTACTACCGTATTAACAATTTTTAAACTCATGCCATTCTCTCCATGTCATAGGATTTTGAGAATCGGCACTTTTAAATCGGCCTTCAGTCTCTTACTGGTATCCTGCTCAAAAGCTAGTTTACACTGGCATTTCAATTCTTATACATTTAACACAGGCCCTGATTTTTGTTTCAATCATACTAATCACTGACTAAGGTTATGTGTTAATATCATCGCATCCTTTTAAATCGCTGGTTAAAAATCAGTGATATAGATATGATACATTACAGAAGTACTGGTAATAGCTGTGTGCTACAAGAGAGGTTTTTACTTGTTTTTAAATGTAAAAAGTAAAAACGTATAGCACATTTTTCAAAATAAATTTCAGTTTGCCAAGAAAAGAGAACAGAACACACTTTGTATTGTAAATTGATTTTCTTTGTTAAAATAGTGTATGTGGAATGTTCTGGAAGGGGGCTTCTTTGGTTATTGTATTGAAATTTGGCTGTAGCTCTAAAATGTCAGAAATGTGTCGATTCAATTCTTTTGCTTATATAGCACATGTCCTTTGTCTCCACGTGTGCCTTTTTACTAGAAAGTCAAATGAAATTTCACTGTAGATATTTACAAACTAACTCATCATATAACTTGAGATGTGTAAATTACATGAGATGCAATACGGAAATAGCCACCAATATTTAAATATGTACAAAATTCTAATAGCAAAAATCATAAGTAGGGTAGGAGTACTTTATGTTAAGTTTAGTTACATAATATTGTATATATTATATTTGAAGATCACTTTTATAAATTAATAGGATGGACATTAAATAATGAAACAACTCAAAATAAAAGAATTTTTAGGTAGGGCCTAGGCCTATTCAGACTAATCATTATGGTGATTTAATTGCCAATCATGATTATTAGTTAAGTTTCCTGGTGGAATTGTAGGTATTTGTCACAACAGGACCAAGAGATGACAACTGACCAGAATATTATTAGAAGGTATAATGCACTGAAATTCAGGTACTACTGTGCATACATACATACATCATACATACGTACATACGTACTAAGGCTGGGCATCGATGTAAATCGACGACATCGACGGCAAATAATCGATGTCGAATCGCGATGTCGGAATATTTTCGACATCGATATCGAAACGAAAATAATCGACATCGTTTTTTTTTTAAATTGATAATTAATCAATTATTAATAAAAAAAACTTTGTCACCTGTTAAATGTAGGGATAACGACGGTAAAGCATTTCACTAACCGGTTAATCGAACCGGTTTTTAATCAGTGAATAACGGCAACAAAACTCAGTTTTCGTCTGCAACGGGAGATAACTGACCTAGGCCTAGGCTAGGCCTTCTAGGCCTACGTGACGGCCATGCGGGCCGGTCAGCTTATTTTTGTCGTCATAAACACAATTGTGGATATTGATTTCAATTTATTTTAACGCAATATCCGATTGTAGAGGCTTATTCAAGTCGTTTTTCATTAATCCGTTCTTGATTACTTGTTGCGAAGTGAACTGTCAACAGGCGGCCGCTTGCATTCCACTCGCCTGCGTCTATCGCGATCTCCCTTCCACTCACGCGTCCTGCGACTAGCGCTTTCTCTCTCTCTCACGGCGGCCGATAGCAGCCGACACGGCGAACTACTTCGTCGCGTCTCGCTCAGACCATTGTTCTCTCGCTCTTTCTCGTTCGGCCGCATCTGTTCTCACTTGTCGAGTGCCGGCCTGAACCAAGGGATGGCTCGTGCTTTAGTACGCGCGATCTGCAAATACTTAGGGGGGCGGGGGGCTTGAGAGTGTGCGGTATCCTTTGATACGGGTCAGTTTGGACTAAAAGCGGCCGTGGACGAATAACTATGCCACCCTATAGTTGAAAGTTCCCATTTCTCGCGTGAATTGACAATTGATTAGTTATTTAATTAATTGACGAAAAAATCGATTAAAACCAAAAAAAATCGATGTCGAAAATCGTCACCGACATCGATTATTAATCGATTAATCGATGTCGACGCCCAGCCTTAATACGTACATACATACATACATACATACATACATACATACATACATACATACATACATACATACATAGGCTACATAGTAATGCATCAGCTGGATAGTGTATATTAATAAATAGTACTTGGGAGATAAGAATGTATGCATTTTGGGATAATTTTGTGTTAATTTAAAATATTTTAAGAGAACATACCGTTTATAGAAAGTTAGAAACCCACAGTCTAAAGATGTTGGCATCTCAAATTTAGATGTGTGACTATAGTGATTACTAACTAATATTGACCATATTAAAGGCAATGAGAAGTGATTACATGAAAGTATGGTGTGTATTGTATAGCCAGCGCAGTTGGCATTTGACATTGGTCTTATAAACCAAGGTCCCTATGTTCCAGGTTTGAAACCTGGCTTTAGCATAGACTTTTACGTGGTGGTTTTTAATCTTCATGGTCACCCCCAATCTCAGTTATGACATGTTCATCTATGAGACATAAATCTCAAATATTGCCATAATGCTAATAGTAATAGGTCCAGTAATTATTTGAACAGTTTCATATCATGGAATGGGATCAATATACAGTAATACAAGACTTGTTTCTGTAATTCCATCACCAGCCTTTGGTCTTAGATTTAAGTTGTGCCAGCATATATGATAGGCCTACAGTCCATAACAATTGCACTGAAATGTGTAGTTTCTTTTACTTTGTCTAACAGAAGAAAATGCTATAGGTTTGATGTATGTAGGCCCTACCTACAAACTTAAAATGGGAATTTTTTTAAAGTGATATTAACCAATTGTGATTTTACATTCTGTGCATGATTCCATTTTCGTCAATTTCTAATTTCTATATAGTTTGAATGTATTTGTTTGATACATACTTATGCAAAACATGGCAAGGATGACCCTAATACGTAATGTACAAAACCATACATGTGTTCTTACCAACACTTCGTCTGTACCACAGATTCGTGTGGTGGTTACCGGGACTGCCCTTCATGATCTCCATCTTCATCTATGACGAGGTGCGCCGCTTCTACTTGCGTCGAAACCCTGGTGGCTGGTTGGAACAAGAGACCTACTACTAAACCATCGTGGCGGCTTAAGCGAGCGCCAATGGGCCCGGACGCTAGTCACGATCCTTCTGTCTCCATATTCGACTCAAAAGTTTATAGCAGCAGCAGCATTGTACTAGAAACTCTTGAAGGGCACCCATACATTTCTCATAATTCAACCAAAACGCTTCGCTGGAGCCACGTTTTAGTAGGCATTGAACCGCTAGGGACTACCACGTTGGATCGAGCGGTCTGTTGCGGGTGCAAAGTGTGTGGCAAGGTGCGTGGAGGACCAGGTAGAGTGTGCTAGTGCAACCCAATGCTAATGGTTACAACCCATGCAGCATTCTTGCTAGACTGTTTTGTCATAAAGTATTTTATGAATAAGAGTAATTGGTTGTTATAACTGCAAGATGTATATGATTCTGCTGTTAAATCTACACTTTTAACTTTTGTTTTATAGTTCGTTTAGATTGGGGTTCTAATGCTGTTATGAGGTGTCGAGGTGATTAGGGGCCCCCATGCCAGAGCGGGGGCTGCTCTTTCTATGCATTTGTGAAATATAACGACACCAGTTTTCAAACGCGTCAGATTCGGATGGTAAGAAAATTATTGAAAATTTTAATAGATATTTATGGAAAGTCATTACACATATACACAATGTTCATTTATCATATAGTTGAATGTTAAAAGTTTTAAAACGTTAAAGCAAACAAAAAATCTGAACAACTGTCACAAATGTAACAATTCAGTGTACAGCATTGTACAAATAATTTAAAAAATGCCTCCTCACCATTTCTGCTGGCAAAGTCCACCCTCTTGTATGTATTCAGTCAGTCAAGTCATTTAGCCACCTTGCTCAAGTTAGGGCCTCGCTTCAAGCTGTAGTCGGTCTTACATTGCTTTACCAAGTGAGCGTGTGCTGCAATACCACGCGACATTCCACACTCGATTTTGAACAGTTGCCTTACTGAAGGTGTTCCATTGGACAAGCACACACAAACACACTTGCTGCATACTACCCTACACTTCATTAACATTCAGTGTCAAGTATAAAAAGCTTTTGTTATCAGTTTTGTTTTCCTAGCTTGGTGTCAACTGGTCCCGTCTGTTGCATTTGAAGTTGTTAAAGAAAAAAAAATACCGTCATCTTGTTAAATGTATTTCCTCCCTTGCTAAAGACTGTAAATTGCATAGTATTTTCCTTTTCCTTATATTTTAAGAAAGCGAGTATCATACAAAATAGAAAACATTGAACTTTAGAGTAGCAACCACAGCCAAGGTGGAAGGATGAAGCTACATTATACATAGCAGATAAAAAACCCATGCTTGAAAACTGGATAACATGTAGAATTTAGATGTGCATTAGGTTAGCATAACCGTGTTGTTAAGAAGGTCATTACAAGAATCTTAACCTTTTGGTCTCTTTGTTATGGAAGGGGTGGGAACGAGTTGAAAGGAGCCTGCCCGAGTGGCAGCTTGGCACCGAGCAAGTGCCAAGTCACCACTCGAGTCCACTTGTTGGAAATTAGCCACACAGTTACCATTCTCGACGCAATAATGCTAATGGGGGAAGAGTATCTGGAAAGTTGTTTTTATCAATTTTATTATATTGTAAATATTTTAAATAATGAAACTCGATAACTGATTTTTATTTCCTACTTGTGTTCTGATCAGGTTTTTCCACCTCCTTCTTGTATTGGCTAGAGAACAAGCTGTAAAAAGTGTCAAAAGTTTGGGTGTTAATAAAATATATAAATAAATAAACCAAGTTCTTAAACATATGTTGAACATTCATTGTTTGGAAGTAGTTATAACCGAGAAATAAAACGTTCGTTAAATAATTAATTCATAATAGCTCAAGTTTTTCTTATTTCTGATATGTTTGTCTCTTTGACCTTTTTCCTAAAATGCACAGTTTGTTCTTTCGTGTGACTCATATGTGATCTAGCACAAATATTTTGTATTGAAAATGCTGGTTAAATACAAATAAATATGGAGTAGACAATAATTAATTTTACAGTTTTAAAATGTTGTGTTTTGAATTTTAGCCTTAGCCCATCTGGAAATATAATAGAGGCAGTACATCTATCTTTATGTAAATGCTGCACAGTGACAATATGTTGTTAAATGAACTAAAACTGTGCCACCTGCTGTGATCCCAACCCCATCTATATATACTTAAATACTAGTACAGTAGATGTTTATAACCCTTGACCTTCTGATAATGGATTGAGGGGTACATATTGGCAAGCAATTGCTGTGGTCGTGCACTCGTGGCAAAATAAGCCAATGTATCCATGCTTCTAAGTCTAGGTCTTGATTGTGTGGATGGGCACACTACTCCTCACACTAACGGCAAATCCGGAGTCCCCTTCCCAACTCCCTCACTTCAGCCTTTACTTAGCCCAGGTCAGAATTCACTCACTGAATGGAATGCAGGGACCTCACTCAAGCTCGACTCAGCTGAGGAGCAGTGCAAGATATGGAAACATATTGGCCTGCTAATTAGAATATTTTTAATCCTTTTCAAATTTTGCAAGGTGGTGACTATAGCTTTTGATCTTTCTAAAAAATGACAGCCATAAAAATGGAAACTAGCCGTCACTTTTACTAAAGCAAATACTACTCAAGTATTTAAGGAAAGTCATATGTTTATTGTACAGTACAATGGATGATGTATGTTTTGCTGAAAATGAAACTACAAATCGGTCTGTGTACGTTATTGTCCAGTAGGACTGAAATTGATGCAGTCGGTGAACAAATGGCTAGAAGTGCGGCAAAAATGAATGGAAGATCGATTTTGATGTGGTACGACTTGGTTTATTTATTATGGCCAAAACTAATTATTTTTTATTAGGAAAGCACTGAATAATGTATTGTGTTTTGTAGAAAATAAAACCAAAAACTTGACAATGTGCATTATTCTTGGATAGAGGCAAAATGGACATAACCTTCATCAAAGAAAATGAATTTATAATCCTTATTTTGAAAGTACGTATCAAAATTGCAGCTGACACAACTGGCTAGGTAGACTGAGTGGAAAAGCAGATCATGAGTGGAACCTGAGGAAGGGACAATTCATCGTGAGTGTGAACTGGGCCAAATTCAGGAGGGATTTGATACTACTATCCACTTGAGCGTTCCTTGACTCCGATTACCAGTGTGCCAAGATGGGGAGAGCCTGAGTGACAACTGTGCATTCTGCCCTAAAGCTAACAAGGATAAAGTGATTGAGAAACTAACCCATAGGCCTACTAGTTAAAAGGCTACTTCTGTAGCCTAGCTTGCACTTGCTTGTACAAGACTCGATGGTAACTGTCAAACTTCTCAGCAATTCGAATTAACGAGTTCCAATCAGACCTGTTGACTAAAGCACGTAACCCAGTTCCAGAGTACTGATCTTATTGTCTTGTCACCACACTTCTGTCTTGTCGGCATCTGAACTGTCGAGCATTTTTCAATCACTTCATTACTGGTTTATCTTTATTCTTGTATGAAATGTTATCTCATGGAATCCTCCAGTACTCTTTACTTGAGGTGTTGAAGTTAGGTGAAAGTAGGCAAACAAGACTTAATTAAATTCATTTTGCTTTGTGAGGTGGAAAAGTAAAGAATCCCCCTATCTCTCACCCTAAAATAATAAAAGTCACATTTTTAAGGTAAACAAATCAAACTCCAGGAGAAAACAGTTACAAAAATGAAGAAAAAACAGAATTTTGTTTTAGTCCTAATAGTCGATGAATTGGAAGTGATTTCTTTGAGACAAATACAAATAAGGCACTCGTTAACAACTCACCCAAACAACTATATTGTGTGCCTTTGTTCTTGTATTCTAATATCCACATTGACATTATGGCAATGCAATTAAGTTCGAATAAATCACAATCTGCATTTGTGCAATGGGGTACATTTATTTTTATTTTTACTGGTACTACTCGGACATCACGTTGCCTAAGGCTAGTATGCATTCCGAAGAATAACTGAATGCCTACACCCACACTTGCACGGCTACACGGTCTTGAAAATTACCATTCACATTCAACCTTATTAAAATCCAACGTAAATATGGACTAGCATAAACCGGGAAGAAAGAAGCTAAGGCCCAAAAACCCAGGCTGTCACATGTGAGATGCTTGGAGCAGGTCAACTGTCAAGAACTATCATGCATGTGTGGATAATGTGACATTTTCGACCATTTCGATTCTAGTCTATATGGCAAATGATGGATTGATTATAGCTTCAGTACTAGCTAGTAGGGATGACATCGGGTACCCGGGTACCCGCCTCCGAAGTATTACCCGGAGCCGTTTTTCGGGTCCGGGTAATTTATTCATCCGTTTCTGGGCTATACTTACGCGCCAGTATTGCTGCGGTTGATTTCGATGGAGCCAGCAGGTACGGCGCGAGCGTACCCTTTCACAACACGTGACCCGGCGGGGAACAGAACAGACGTGAACCGACTTGCATTCGTTACTGTTTGTTCGTTGTTTGACATTCTGGTGAACATTCTGGCTAACACTTGTTCTATTACAATTTATTTTACTTGAAAAAGCATGTTTTATGTACGTGCTTCAGTTGTGTATTGCGAAATGTTTTTTTTTACTCCACGTGATTACTGCAGGCGTATACCAAGGAGCTATTCGAGCAGGCGGCATGCATGTCATTCGTCCCTCGTCTTCGCGCCCCGCGCCCTTCACAAGGCCTAACGACGACCTTCAAATCAAGCCTACACATCGAAAAATACGTTTTCAGGATCCGGGTACCCGGGTAATATGAGAGCTGGAACCGGTTCCGAATTTTACTACCCGATGTCATCCCTACTAGCTAGTATTTATTACACCTTCAAATGCATAATGTTTGTGAAAAGATACCGTTGTTTGGTAATGAGGTAAGTATTTAACAAATTCTAGACTTAACTTTCTGCTCATTATTTATTAGGCCCACTTATTGAGACATCCACCCTGCACTTTTTTTAATGCAATTTACTATTTCTTTGCTATTTATTTATTTATTTATTTATTTATTTATGTATACTTGAGTTTAAATTTTAAAAACTTTAAATTATAGTCGCTGTATATAGTCATGGTAATAATTTAATAAAATAAAAATGAGCTGATTAAGTTAACCACTATTTAATAACTAAACTTTAGAAAATCATCTGTGAGTGAATATGAGGATCACAAAAATACTTGTTGACGTAAAATTACATCTGTGAATTTATTTATTCACCAAAGGCAAAATGATCTTTTTCTCTTTATAATGGCCATGTATTTAGATGTAGGCAGTTAGCTACAATACACTTTTTGACATAAATGAAAAACGAAAGATTAGATAAATAAAGAAACAACATTAAATTGCAGTAAGAGAAGTAGTAAGAAATTACATTAAATTAAGTACTAGAAAGTTCTCCTAATTAAAAAAAGAATTATTATTATTATTATTATTGATATAATAATCAGCAGAAGTGAATAAAATCCAAACTAGAGGTGAGCGCGTGAGTGACTTCTGACTCACCCCAGGTCACGATCATGAGCGAACATTCTCTAATCATGCACACTCACGCACGTACGGGTATTATCGCTACACAATCACCCTAGAAATTAATTTATTTCTCACACACTCACGCCATATCAGTGGCGTATACAAGGGGGGGAGGGGGGGGACAAAACCCCCCCTTTTGCAAAGGAAACATGGAAAATGACCGTTTACATTTCAATAGACAGTATTTAGACATTTGTTTTTGTTAAAACTACACGCATCGATCTATAATTATATTTTTATCTACCAACATGGTGCTAAGGAAAAAATGTGTTGCTAGAAACTGAATAATCTTGGTTCAGTTGGCCGCTGTAAAACGCACAGATTTGCACTAAAATGACCTTGACGAGAATTTTTTCGGGGGGCAAGCCCCCCGGAACCCCAATTATGTTTCGGCTCCATTCTCTATAATATGGGTTGAGTTGAAAACCCCCCCCTTTCCCAATTCCTGGATACGCCACTGTGCCATATCACACATCATATTATTCAGTCACGCACGAGTCACGACTTAAAAGTCAGGGATGGTTAACATGAATGTTATTTACATTTACATTTACATGACCATGGTGAGACTGAGAAGCAAATGGCAATAAATGAAAAGTTAGATTTAGAAAAAAGATAAGATAGATTCAGAAAAGCTACATTTTTTTAATATTAAGGTTTCAAAAACATTTTTTTTTTTTATTTTTAGAAAAGATTATGTAATCTTCAATTGTTAACAAAATGGATATGGTGACATGCACAATCATGTGTGTCACGTTTCACGTGTGAGTCAAGTATCTTGCACAATCACTCACGACTTATTCCATTAAGTCCACACTCACAATAAATGGCGTGACTCAGGCATGAGTCACGACACGCGCTCAGCTCTAATCCAAACTGCTTATTTAGTTTAGTAACTTTTAACTGGGCAACAAAAAGATCGACGCACTAACCAAATTGGGCTCGAAGAAGTAGGCACCCGACACAGCAAGTATCTCCTTCAACTCTGCCAAAAACTTTGCTAAAGAGGGCCTCAAGACATTCTATGAAAAGACTTCAAGAGTCCAAGACGAACCACAAACCGTGGCGAGATGAGGTCCTCAAAGGGCCGGACAAATCATGGACAAGAAAGGTGGCAACAGCGCAGTTCCGGCTGGCCACAGGATACGATGTCCTGCAGCACCACTTGAGTCGATTTCAATCACAAAGGAACCAGCAACTTGCAAATTATGTACGTCAGGTTTTCAGGACAGAGCGCATCTCCTCAGCTGCATCGCACTTAAATCTGACATTGACGCCCTGCCAAATGACCTGAGCCCAGAGAAGGAAGCACATATTTATTGGATAGCTAAGAAGAAAAATGATTGAACAATCAAACTTTCGGCATAGAGAAAAAAAACTTTGTGCTATATTCATGGAAATGTACACTTTGAAACATTAAACCACAGATAGGTATCAAAGGTCTTTATCAACACTCTTCAGGTTAGTATAGGAGTTTCTGGTTGAGGGTTACGTAGCCTAGTTAGTTAGATTCCAATAGATTCGCAGTAGTTTTGATTCCAATTCTATACAAGCAATACAAGATACCAAGAAGCCAATGGTTTAGCTGGTTCCCATACAAACACTGAAGTTAAGCAACCTCGGGCTAGGCCAGGAGGAGGCTAGATGACCACTCTCCCCCGAAACACTAGTTACCGTTGGTTAGAGCAGATTGGAGGGTTCGAAAGTTCGTTCTTCTCGTCAACTGCTCGGCAGTCCAGGTTAGTGGAGAAACATATGAGACTGGTCAAAGTTACACCGTCCTTTCAGATGGGACGTAAAGCCGATGGTCCCCTTAGTTTTTTACGACAGTAGTAGGCTACATGCCAGTATCAAGCTTCCCCTCCTCCTTTTCTCATAATCATTCTTCATATACACTATATAGAATACTGTATTAAATTTCAGTAGTAGGACCTCAGTCCTGTTGTAGATTAGACTGAAAAATTATTATAATAATAATAATAATAATAATAATAATAATTATAATTATATATAGTATTGTACCTAGCAATTACAAGATTCAATATGATTTCTGTTTATACGTAAAGACTATTAAAATCAGCTTGGCATTTATTGGCAACATTAGACTTAGACGCACTCTTAACTTTAGCTCAGGCTTATTTCAAGTCAAGAGCTTACAAAGTGTGTTTTTGATAATATGTATTTTGAAATACACATGACTTGGGCTACAGGTGACCCAGTCCCCTTGATAGCTGTTGTGAACTATGGAAACTAGAAAGGTCGCGTGAAAAAATTTTTACTCGCATCACGGTACGTTAAGTTTGTTTTACTAATTTTTCCATTCATGCACGACCATTTTCTGCTTTATCAACTTGTACACTATCACGTTGTAATTGGTAAGACACTCGCGCCTTCATTGTCACATTAGTGCTTTTTAATTGCGTACAATCCTCCAGTTCAACTGCTCCACCTTCTTGGGGTCTTTGACAGTCACTCGTCTTGCTCCTTCCAAATAATTCCTCTCCTTTTAAAATAGCTGTTGTCGCCATGTGGGTAAGAAGGGGGGATGTCCTTTCAAAAAGCAGTCTGTCGGTACTCTATATGTAGTCTGCCACTATCTATAGCCTTCTGCGTCAACATGAGTGCACACATGTAGCTGAGATGGGCCAAGTCCGGCCAACGCCATGACAGCACTAGTGTCATGCACAATCACACGTGACTCATGACAGCACTAGTGTCATGCACAATCACACGTGACTCATATATTGTCATACAAACTCAAGGCCTACATGATAAAAGTCGTGAGGGGACTACCTCTAATAGGAACTGCAAATTCGTTACACAGTAACAATCGAACAGTATCTTCTCTTATCCAGGCTGCTCATATTATCCAGGCTAACTCATTGTCTACATAATTTTGGCCACCACAAAGCAGAATCAAACTGTACTAACAACAATTGAGGCATCGACATTCCTACTGAACGAGTGGACTAGTAGTTAGTCACAAAAGTGAGGAGACATAAACTATCGGCACATGGTCTCAACTTGCTTATAATAGGATCATACAGGGCTATTGTAATTGTTAGTTCCCACAACTACTAACTCATTAACTAACCCAACAAGGTGTAGATGAAGATGATATATTGACTAGCTACCCTTGATGTATGTATGTCGGCGAGAAAAGAGTAAGTGTAAGTAAGTAAGTGTATCAAGGATAGGTAATGACTATAAGATGGCTTTTGTAGTCATTTTTTGTATCTAATATGGTTACTGATCATTAGTTTGCATTGGATGTTACCAGTGGCATGCTGAACCCTGAAATTAGACAGGAGCAATCTCAATATGACCCACCCACCTAACCCCCCCCCCCCCCTTCCCCATTTTCATGAATTGTTACACTAATCAAGTTAAGCATGGAAGTAAAAATATTACTTTTAATGACTAGCCTGCTCAGGCACTGCTATCCTTAACATGGTTAGTTAGGTAGTTAGTTAGTTCGTGTTTAAGGGCACACAACAACGTGGTTATTAGTGGCTAGTGCCCGGCTTAACATGGTGGCCAGGTTTGTGTTTGTTGATCATGAAGAAGGCAAGGAAATAAAAATAAGTAGCCTACTTCGAAAATGCACATTAAGAGCGAGGTAATTGTAAATCTTTTTATGTGCAGTCTGTATAATTAGTAGTGATGACACCGGGTAGTCAATACTGGAGTCGGCTCCTGAGCCTTAGGAGTCAGGTAGGAGTCGACTCCTTGAACGACAAAAAGATAAAGTAAAAGCAATTAATTTTAACCAAAGTTGCAATGCAACACCCTCGGCGGGCTGCGTGTGTTCCAGGCGGGAGCAAAAAAAAGTGATTTGGCAGTAAAGTACAATTCTGTATTGTTTTTTTATTACTGATTTATTTGTAATATTAGGAACTAGGAAGGATTACTATTTAGTATTCCGGCCGGCCGGCCACCACTATTCGAGTGATGCGCGATTGGCTAATATTGGAGGGAAAGGGAAACAGACTGCCAATACATGATACACTTACACACAGCAATCGACTTCTGAAGGAGTCGACTCCTAGAAAATGGATTCGGGTACAAGTCATAGTCGGGTAAGAGTTGGGTACCCGAGTACCCGATGTCCTAATAATTAGACATATTTATTTAATATTGCATATTTTGTTAAGTTTCAAGGGCAGCGGGCGTGCTGATACGGTAACGCTGTGTGCGGTAATGCGCTGTGAGCGATCCAGCCAACAGTGGCAAAGGGGGCTTGTTGGTCCAGTGGTTAGCATCTCTGCTTCCAATGCAGAAAGTCCCGGGTTCAAATCCCGGTTCAGGCAGAAGTTTTTTGACTTCTAATTAGGATTCAGTTCCATTACTTATTGTCTTTGGAATAAGTAAACGGTGACTTTGGAGCCGTCCTAGCAACGAAGCACTCAATAAATTCAAAGTTTTCTGAATCGGCCTTGTAGATTCTGACATTTGTCCGCAGGTGTTCGCACTGTCCAATCACTGATTCATATGTTCCGTATTTGAAATATCGATCTTTGATTGGTTATCGCTCACTCGTCGATGGTGTTCGGATACTACAGGGTTGGTTTAGTCGCTTTAAATTAAAGTCCCCCACTGCAAATCAGTTTTGTTACAGTGGGTACTGGGTAGACTCTAAATGTGAATTTAGTTATTTATTTTTATTTAGTCACTGAATATTGGATACACACAACTTCCAACAATACAAATTTCTAAGTCGTTGGAACTTGACTACTTGACTTTTTTGGAATCGATGGAGATTTTTCCAATAATAATTAGTGCACTGGCTTCTAGAGAGGTTTTCGATTAATTCTAGCAGGCAGAGCTCAGTGGCCAGTCAGAACGCTCGAAGCGCTGGAGTGTAGTCGTTTATTGTACGCCTCCCCATAAAGTGTGTATGTTTACATTCAGAAGTAAACATTTCAATTTCAAAGTTAAATATTTCTACGTTGTGCATATTTAAGAAAACTGAGATGTCGGATTCCCATACTTCATTTAATTGAATACAACTTAACTTAACTGAATACCATATTAAACAAGAGGTCCAACTATTTAAGCCTATGCATCTTGGGATGAGAATAAATTGCATTGGATTTCTTCTTGTTTCCTTAAGTTAGGTATCCCATAAAACACCCCAGGGTTCACCCATAGAGACTAGAACAGGCTGTGGCAGGAATCCGTGTGATTCATCTATAGTATCTAAGTATGTAGCTAAGTCAAAAACACATTTTACTTACAATTATTATTTTATTAAATTTAATACGACAATCATATTACTGTAGTATATGTATATATTATATATGCAATAATCAAAACAATAATGTAACCAATCTTAAAGCAACATATGAATTGAGATACAAAGCATTATCGTAGCCCTTCCAACATGCTCACAAGCTAGTGCGTTTGCAATTGGAATTGGTACTGTAATCTGTGAACACCAAGTACTATGCATCCCACCATTTCAACATAGAGTTCCACATCAATTGCTTTGTTTACTTTTAGGTTCATTGTAGGTACCCACATAAGTGTTTGGAATGTTAGTTTTCCTTAGTCACTAAATGAATTTAGACATACATCAACACTCAACATAGTAATATCATATCTACAGTATCTAGGGCACCACACATGATGTGGATATATTGCATAATATCATAATAATATGTACCTCATTTCATCTGTGTCGAATTTAATTATTCTAACGAATTTAACATTAAAAGTTGCTTCAAAACTTTGGTTTGACTCGTCTCTCGTATCTCCCCAGCCAAGAACATTTCATCGACCACAGTGTAAACCTGAAAATTAAAAGATATTATTTTACATGCGTATCATAAAGTAAAATAATATAAAGCTTGTAAACCAGGTCACTTTTTTTTTTTAAACACACTATTGAACTTACTGGTTATATATAAAAAGTATTCCCAACATTATAGTACTGGCATGTCACGATCCATATTGGGGATCGGCTGTTGTCCTAGGAAGGGAATGGGGTGATGCCATGTGCTACGTTCAATTTAATAAGCTCACCAAGCAGGGAGGTAATGCAGATATGGTGTCCACTTACGAAGAATGCCACAGAAAGATTGAACGTATTTACAAACATTTACATTAGGCGGGTAGTTCACTGCACTTTACCCCCTGAGGTTAGCATAGGTGGTTCAGGTTGGGTGGCCATGGGAATTAGTGACCATTTGGTGGGCGAGTTCCCATTTTCTTAGCTCACTCTCATTACAGTTCTGCAGTAGGGCTTTGATCACAGAGGTGTTGAAACACTCATTGAAGCCTAGGTTGTGTGTAGCTGCATGTACGGCTACTGGATTGTCATTGACACGCAGCCTGTGTCCATTCATCCTTTATCTCAGAGTTGTGGTGGTGAGACCTATTTATTCTGCTGGACAGTGCAGACACCTGAGCTGGTATCAGGTTCTTGGTTTAACAATTGTTATGCTGATAGTGATTTATAGGGTAGCTCACGTCTATTGTTCTGGCTGTGAAGGTCGTAGATGGGAGGTTTATGGAACAGGTGTTGCAGCGAGTCTTATAGGCATATTGTCACATGAAACAAAGTATTTTTTATTCACAATGAGACATTGAAAAAATAAGAAAACCGCGGTGTATGACATCCATGGACGATGCCTACCCGCCGTACAACGGTTTGTTTTGTCGCGCGCCCCGAGGCATGTGACGTCAGTGACTATAAAGAGCTGAGCGAGCGCCAGGCGAGGGTCGCACGGAAGAATGACTGACCACCCGCACCATTCAGTTAAGGGTTGACATTCGATCTGGTTGGATGGTTTGCTCTTGTGTCTTATATACAAACACAGTGTCACTGTCATTCTATAAAGTTTCTCTCGTGATGTTATTTTAAAAACTTGTTAGTGCTAATGATTGATAATAGTATTAAGTTACAACAGCCGTGTAGTACGAGTGTTTGTCAAACAGTATAAGGGCGTGGAATTTTTTGTATTTATCCTACCTAAGATTATGCCTGCGATTGTGTAAATATTGTGTATATATTCTCAAGTGTAATATGGTGTATATATTCATGCTTTAATTAAATCGGTAAACATGGTGCTAGCGTGTTGTGTGTACGGATGCTATAACACATTTTTAGCTTCAAGTGGCATATCGTTTCACCGTTTCCCGAACAGGCATAAATCTCCAGTGCGCTTAAAAAACTGGGTGCCGAAAACTAAACGGGATAACTTTATACCAACTAGGTATACCCGTATATGTTCCGAACATTTCGTTGAAGAAGACTACGAAATGTATGTAACTCGCAAAGGTAAGCATTGAGTGAAACGTGTTAGAAAATGGATATGTATATTTTATTGAGTGCTGAAACTTTTCACATCGTATTTTGATACATGTATTGAAACTGTATACACATTAAAATAGTGGATTATGTTTTAAATAATTAGTACCGCGTATACAACTTATACATATTATATAACTCACATAGTATTCAGTCAAAATAGTCCTCTGTCTTGCCATCGGCAACTTTAAACCCTACATAAATCCCGTCGGCAGCACGATATTCTTCTCTTATAGATTTCACTACACACGATGGAACTACGATTCGATGATTTTTACCAAGCGCAGTCCATGAGTTGATCCACGCCACAAACTGCTTGTAGGCAATGTGACGCCACATTATGCTGGACGTTGTCGATCGTTTTCGCACGTGGAGTGTAGCAACAGCTGTTGTCTTGCCGTGTTCAGGGAATGGATATTAATTATGTGTTGGAATGCGTCGTGAATAGTAATACAATCAAAATGATCGCGCACACTTGTAATTTTGTCAGACTCGTGACAACATAATAACTCTATGTCCGTGTCCATGGAAATACACTCGTTACAAGTACACCAGTCGATATTTCCTTTCCGACCGCTGAATGTTTTAAGCCAGGCTTCTTTCTCCCCCTGTTTCCTTTGATTTTCCAATAGGCTATATGCACGAAGCTTAAAAATGCTAATTAATGGGCGTTTCCTGATGTCTTTTTAATTCTAAACACAAAGAAAATAGTTTTAACGTTCAAAAAAATGTATTCTACAAGAAAATTGCGTTCGAAAATGCGCAATTTGAATTTTCCGCCGTGGTAACCGATAACGCGCTCTGATTGGTCGTGACGTCACCCGCCATGTCCAAGGCACGTCGAAGTACATGACTTGCTTGGTTGTCGTGCATATCCAATACGTAAAATGACAGAAGATGGATTTAAGAAAGGCCAATCGGACAACTTGGCTTTTGTGAATGATAGCTAACTATTTTTCAAAGAACGAACACTTGTGAGAGCCGAAATCCGCGGTGTCAAAGCCTCCAGGTAAGCTTTCAAAACACCAAAACATTACGTTTAGGCTGGCCACATGTGATGGCAGACGCAGACCAAGGGTTTAATAAACGCACAAGTTTTAGGAATCTATGTAAGACGCGTACCACGTGTAAGATAATGCCCATATAGGCATTATCTTACACGTCCCACACACAGCCCAAGGAATAGTCTTGGCTTAGTCTGTTTCAGGAACTTAATTAGACATAAGGCCTATGTGTAGGAAAGAAAGAACGAAAGAAAGAAAGAAAGAAAGAAAGAAAGAAAGAAAGAAAGAAAGAAAGAAAGAAATTAAGAAGGAAGGAAGGAAAGAAAGAAAGAGGGAGAGAGATTGATTGATTGATTGTTTGTTTGATTGATTGATTTAGGACTTTATTTTGGGTGGGATTAAGGCCAATTAAACCTTTTCTTCCATCCAACCGTTATATAGATAGGCCTACATTGTGATAAAATACATAAAACTAAGAAAAATACATAGACAAGTACAATTTCAGTTAGAATTGCATTTAAATATCCATGACCAGGCTAAATCAAATTGATAATTCTAAGAAATAGCCATTCATCCATCCCATTCATTTATACTTTCTTTCAAAGGTTAGCAACAAATATTATTAATGAATTAATTATTTATTAATTGATTAAGGTATTTTATTTATGGCGGGATTAAGGCCAGTGAGGCCTTATCTTCCATCAAACCACACTATAGTTATAAAAATACAAGAAACAAAATTCATATTGAAGAATACAAAAGGTAAATACAAAATACAAAATACAAAATACATAATACAAAATACACAATACATGTTCAATTGTTAAAATTTCAAATCAAATAATTAAAAAAAGATAAAATTAAATTTCACGGTCAATTCATGAAATAAGGAATTTGTTTATATTTTGATATATTATTTTAAACTCATTCATTAATTGCATTCATACATTAATTTTTTAGAAGAAAGAAAGAAAAAAAAGAGAAAGAAAGAAAGAAAGAAAGAATGGTATTCGGTTTCCAAACACATTAACTTAATTTATAGCGTTTGTACGAATTGAACTGTACGAATTGTACGACGTAGTGGCGAAGAAGTGGTTTTGGTAGGCCTACACGTCTCTAATGTCGATAGGAAGAGCATTCTAAGTTCGAATAGCGTGAAGAGAGAGAGAGAGAGAGAGAGAGATTGATTGCTTGATTGATTGATTGATTTAGGACTTTATTTTGGGCGGGATAAGGCCAGTTGCCAGTTAGGCCTTTTCTTCCATCCAACCGTTATGTAGATACATTGTGGTATAATACATATAAGACTTAAAACTAAGAAAAATACAATACCAGTTAGAATTGCATTTCAATATCCATAACTAGGCTAAATCAAATTGATAATGCTAAAAAAAAAAAAAGAAAGAGAGTGAGAGAGAGAGAGAGAGAGAGAGAGGTACATCCAGACAACAGGGATTCCGATAAACAATTATTGTCAGGTCCGTAAAGTCATGTATTCGTTATACGCTCTTACGAGTCCATTTCTTACGCCTTGCATCTTTGGGAACACTAAAAAACAGCTTATTTGGCGAAGCTACAGAAGTGCTATAGTACATAATGGAACAAAACAATACTTATAATTTGGTTTAGGCATTGCTGAACGCCGCGAAAGCGTCTCTGCGCGTGTTATCCAAATGTCAGCTGTAAGCTGGTTGCCTGCACGGACGGACTACATGGCAGGTGACGTCACGGAAATGGCGCGCGACCTGGTGCGTTTCAAACCGCTACTTTGAACAAGAAAACTTAAACAAATATTACGCCCAGAATAATAAATGAAGAGGTCCCATTTTTTTTGGTGATCTATAGGATGTCAGTGGTTATCGAAAAAATACATTAACAGAATTTGTGCAAATAGCCTATTGTTCTCCTTCTGTGTAATTTGGCTCAAAACTGTAGGGAGACAGGCCAAGCATCTTGCGCTATGGGCAGGCTTCAACTAAACAGCGCGCGGGCCGCCGTTGATGCGCGAGGCAGGCACGCGGTAGCCAGCCAGCTTATAGTCAGTGACGTCACGCGGGTGACGTCATCCCGCAAATAATATTTTACAAAATTGCTAATTACTCGGCTAAATATGGACCGATTACTTTAATTTTTTTTTCTAAATTCCTCAAACAATTTGAGTTTGTACATATGTTACCAACAATGCCATGTGACAATATGCCTTTATGGCAAGGGTGGGAGCGTCTAGGTAGGGTACCGTCCCTTTGTTTCCTCTGTGACTTGAGTAATAACGATAAGGTTGCTGATGTTGGGGGGGCCGTCTGAAGCATACCTTGGATAAGTTTGCGGCCAAATGCTGCGTGGTGACAGAGGATGCAAGGAGGCGTCTACCTTGTTTGAGGATGCCATTTAATTGATCGATGTAAGCGTGGGTGCCATTGTGTTATACTAGGGGTATAATGCCCCCCCTGGGTGGATCTTGTCGGTTGGTCAGTGGTCTGACGGTACACCTGTCTTTGGGCAACTTCTTGAAGGTAGCCTGTAATGACTGATCCTGACTGTAATGAGAGCGAGCTAAGAAAATGGAAACTCGCCCACCAAATGGTCACTAATTCCCATGGACACCCAATCTGAACCTACTCTAACATCAGGGGGTAAAACAATGAACTACCCTTACCATACTGTCCCCACCTAGTTCACTCTCCCACCACCGACAGTGCCTAATCTAAATATTTGTAAGTTCTGTTAGTTTGGTTAGTCCCTCCTCCTTCACTCCGACAAGTGAAAAGGCTGTAGAAGCTAAATGTTTCATCATCATTATTTGTGTGTATATTTTTGGTGTTTCTTCGATTTTCAGATGGCCCTTCTATAAACTTTAGGTAAGCTGTCGGTTCCCATCACTCTTTTCAAACCAAATACTATGTGAAATTCCCACAAACCTGCATGTGTTTCTTGTATATAAATATTTTGTTGGGGTACGATCAATCAGTGATTTACTTATTTTTCTAATCAATATAATCATACACAATCATAGTTAGGCTATAAGTATTTTTCCATTTACTTTTCTGTTCTTTATTGTGTTTTTTGTGTTGTATATATTAACGACTATTGTACGACTACCCTCTCCGGCCGCCGAAATGAGTCGCCCTCTGAGGCTCTGATTGGCCAGTTTTCTCACAACAATGTTTTGGCGGGCCGGGGTGGGTATATATATATATAGAGCGAGCTGGACAAGGGCTAGCAGCTAGCCCTTGTCCAGCTCAAGTGCTAGCCACTAGCGCAATAGTTCAGATATTCTTGCCATTCACACGTCACACTGTTGCTTCGGTTATGCCTGGCACTTGTGACTCTCTCACAATAGTTCGGTTATGTCTGCCACTTGTGACTCTCCTATTCTCGCAGTAGTTCGGTTATGCCTGCTACTTGCGTCTGCTGCCTAATTTCTCATCTGTTAATTATCCAACCTATTATTCAACCTATGTCACGAATTTTATTTCTCCCAAATTTCCCATCAAAACCTTCCCTTAAAACTTCGAGTCTATGACCGTCTGGAACATCAGGAACTTCCAGTCTATGACCGTCTTGACCTCCGAGCGTCTGTAGTCCATAGTTTCCCTTAGCGTCTCGACGCTTGACTGTTCCTAGCCTTCTCCTCTGGCTCCGGCAGCTCATTGCCACCGCTCCACCCCCCCCCCCCCCCCCGCAAGCCCGCGTACACGGTCCACGTAGAGGAGGGTGCTCGCAACAACTACAGTAATGTACTTATTTGTATTTATCCTAGTGTTTTAAAGGGAATTACAAATTAGATACTGTAGGCCTATAGTATAGTCCACTTAAGGTACATAATAATGTGGAGTATGATTTCACCTCACCTTCTTTGTCACTCTTGAAAATGCAACGACATAACGGTACAAATCGTAAAAGGTAAAAAAAAAAGGTTAGTAAAATGTTGAAATTCAAATTAGACTGTGTGCGTCCCAGTTCAAGACAATATTATTTCTAAGCACTACCAGAGCAAAAAAAAGTTGCTTGCCCCTGTTTAGAAAAAAGAGATGCCTTTGCTTTTTCAATGAAGTTGCTGCTTGTTTCTTAAATCTCTTTGTCAGCACTGTTATTCTGTGAATAACTTGTTTTTGTCACCATGGTAAACAGGGCCGGTTCTAGGTGTAAGCGACATCAGCAGCTGCTCAGGGTGGCATGTTTCTAGGGGCAGCTCTTTTCATAATGCTACACGTTTTAGAAGCAAGGACTGAAGCATGACACAAATGTTTCAACTTTCAACTGACATTGTAGCAGAAGTATGCTACATTGAGTGTGCAATTGTAGTGTGAAACAATTGCACATATTCCGCTAATATTGGAAGATTGTAAAATCGGGAGCTAGCATGTAGGCCTAGTTATGTTATTAGTTCATTCTAATATGGTTGATTTAAGTAGGTAGGAATCTCCCCTATCCCTGTCACAAAGTTGCAAAGCAAACGTGCCACCTTCCCTTGACTTCTTACAGTAACTTACTGTCTCTTGACAATAGTGGTGTCCAAGTAATAGTCTAGTTAATACTAATAGTGAAGTATGTTTTGGTGCCCATAGTTTGAGCTTTATTAGTATGTAATCTCTGCTTGAACATTCACACCTAAAAACGTGCCTTAGCTGTCAAAGAGCGGGGTTGAACGAACTTCGCACAGCTAATGCATATAAGTGTGACTGACTGCTTCACACAGCCCAACCAAACCACTATGTATGAGATAGGGTCAGCAGTGCATTTACTGATCTGAGGGTGCAGGCTTGTTTTCTGTATGCTAAAGCTACCACGACATACTAATTATACTTGTAGCAAAAATGTAGAAGAGGTGTATGTGCAGTATGCAGCACGAACATATCATCACTTTATTGATGCATTGCTAGCATGTCAGCAAAGTAACTACAGTATAGTGGATCATGCTTCTTTTTGAAAGTAGGCACTAGTGCCTCACAATTATAATTTATTTTTTGGAGCAGGGCCCTATTATGAATAGGAAACTTATGCTGGCACAATAGGCCTACTTACCTTGTAGAAATTGAAAACCAAGTCCAGTTCACATACATTATGAAAGTATTCATTCAACACTTCGACAAAGTTGTGGATTGCTTCAAGATAACATAAATTATTATCGTTGACATCTACGCAGATACAGAAATATAGACCTGCATACCTCCGGTATACGATCTTGAAGTTACGGAACTGAGGAGAAGAAGTAGAATTAATAATTAATGTGTGTGGGGAGAGCTGGATGGGGGGGGGTTCATTTGAAACTGCGAAGCAAGTTCTCCGAGTATATTTTTCAAAGCTTTTTTTTGAAATGGTGTGGAAGTATTTGAATCACATGCCAACTAGGCTACTAGTGGATGCGCTGTTCAGGGACTGTTCAGGGAAGAAATGCTTCCTACTTCTAATTTTCAGTTTTCCTGGAAGACCTAAATCCCATGCTAGCTAAACATTGCCCTTATTCACTATTGTGGCAATTGGAAGTTTTATTTTGTTCTAAAATGTAATTTTTCAGTTGTTTCCCCCTGTTGTGAAATACTACTTGATGTTGTTGATCTAAATCAATTCTGATTAGATTGAATAGGCTTACAATCTATGAAATAGAATAGACCTACTAGATCTAATTCACTCACTACCTCTTTGGGGTTTGTTCATAAATCACAGCTTAATTAATTAGGAAGTAAGCATGCCTGGATACAGGCTTATTTTGCAAACCTCAACAAAGTTGGTATGTTTCGCATCTCGGACCGTAACTACTGCGTGGACCTCTTCGATGAGCTTTTGCTTTTCATCATCATCAAAATTCATGTACCATTTTGCAAGCCGAGTTTTGCCAGCTCTGTTTTGAATAAGGATAAATCGAATCTGAAAAAAATAGAACATAGGCCTAATGGTTTTCCATATTAGGCTATAGAATGGTACCGGTACACCCTACTTCACTATTAAATTATTTCATTATCTTAAACTTACACTTATATGACATCAACCGATTTTTCAACGTGTGTGGTGGCAAGTAACTTACCAGTAGGCCTACTGATGCAATGATTTTTAGGATCACAAATTTTAGACAGATTTACCAGATGGTCAGGACTATAGGGATGACATCGGATACCCGGGTAGCCCAGGTACCCGGCTCCAAATATTACCCGGAGCCATTTTTCTGGGTCCGGGTTACTTTTTAGCCCGTTTCTAGGATGAATTTACGCGCCAGTATTGCTGCAGTCGATTCTGGTGGAGCCAGCAGGTCCACAACACGTGACTTGGCGGGGAACGGAACAGACGCGAACCGACTTGCATTCGTTACTGTTTGTTCTTTTTTAACACTCTGATGAAGATTCTGGCTAATCTTTGTTCTATTACTATTTATTTTTCTTAAAATATTATGTATTATGTAAGTGCTTCAGTTGTATGTTGAGAATTTTTTTTTTTATTTGACTTGATTAGGCTACTGCAAGTTTATTCCGAGAGGCTAACCAAGCGGTAGGGTTGCCAACTCTCCCGTATTTCCCGGGAAATCCCGTTTTGCACTGTGATTTCCCGCTTCCCGTATCAACTCTACACGGGAATCAGTTTTCCCGTATTTTCACAATTTGTTTTAAATACACATTTTGTAAACTTCCGCCTACTAACAGTACACAGTTTCAAGCATTTGAGCATTTTGAACTAACAGTGTAATGTTGAGACAATTATTTCATTATATTTAATACATGATAGGCCTAGTACATAAATGGCTAGACAATAGAAACAGATCAACCAGCTGAGTTACAAGTTGTTGGTATTTATTATCTTTCGAGTCAAAAATTTTATAATTATTTAAAACGGGATATTAAGATTCTACGTGATGCAAAATAGCTTGACCTTGACAAAATGTAGAAAGTAACCAGCTTAAACTATACATATTAATTCAATTTACCCTCCCAAATTAAACATTACTTGAATGAGAAAATTACACCTGCAAAGTTAATATCAAATCCCTAAACTCATTTTCTGGGACCTAACGTCTATTATAAGAAAACATTTTTTTGCGCCTGCGGCGATTTGGCCTTCGGCAACTGGAACATCGCCGTCCTCTTTCCCTCTACATTTCACATCAATTTTTAAATTCCCGTATTTTCATATTCAATAGTTGGCAACCCTACCAAGCGGGCAGCGTGCATACCATTCGTCCCTTGTATTCGCACCCCGCCCACTTCACAAGGCCTTGCGACGACCTTCAAATCAAGCCTAAATATCGAAAAATACGTTTTCAGGATCCGGGTACCCGGGAGATATGAGAGATAGAACTTGTTCCGAATTTTATTACCCGATGTCATCCCTAGTCAGGACTGAATTTTGGGACACTTTTTTCTCTCTAAAGGCTGGTCCACACAGATTTTTAAGCATAAGATTTAAGGTTTTAAGACGTTGTTTTAAAAACAACAATGAAAACAATGTCTTAAAACTAAAACTTTGTGTGAACGCCAGTACGTGTTTCCTACGATCCAACTTTACGACTACGCGTTAAACCTTAAATCTTATGCTTAAAAAATCTGTGTGGACCAGCCCTTACCCAATGCAGGTGTTAACACTGTCATAAAATGTTTTCTGAAAGTGAATCGGGGACAGTGATTTTTTAATGGATTTAGGCCCTAAATTATTTAGATTTCAGTTTTAGATTTTTTTCTTAGATTTTTATTCTGTATTAAATATGAATTATGGTGTAGGCCTAGGTGAAGAATAAAAATATCAGTAGGGTAAGTGCTTCTTCCATATGTTAAATAGGTAGAGAAGTAGGATTTCTTATGAAATTAGTACATCATTCTTTTAAGCATCGTAAATAGACCAGGCCAAATATTTTCCAATGAAATGTAGTACAGAATTTGACCACACTCAACAAATAAGTTCAAAGAATGTGATATCTTCATCTCAACTCTTTATGGTTACGTATATCTATGTGTAGGCTAACGATGCGCTTATGTCATACGCAATATGTTTTTGTCTGGACCCGCCTTCACCATCAAGAGCAAGAATAGAATTATTGTATGTTTTCTAGGGCATTAAAAACGATGACATTAAATGATTGATCTTTAACTAGCCTATGCCTTAATCACGGTGTAGCTCGTGCCCGAGTGTTTTTTCTTCGAATGGCCTACAGAAATACCATACCATTTCATAACGAGTGAGTGGGAGAAGTGGGTGACTCTCGCTCATGTCATGACTGAATGTGAGTCGAAATCCAGTCACATTTGCGCTGACCTCTAAACAGCCTAGGCCCTAGGCTAGTTCTAGTTCCACGACAGGATGGCCCAGGCCTACGAAATGTACTTCTTAATATATTTTTCAGAAGACTAAGCCCCACGGCCATAAGCATAGGAGAGGGCCTAGGCTAGGCCTAGGCCTAGGCCTAAGCTACATAATAGGCCTAGGCCCTAGGCTAGGCCTAGGCCTACAGGCTTAGTAATAGTAATACGCTAAGCGAGCCTAGGCGTGTATTCCAGGCTACGGTGTAGGTCTAGCCTCGCTTAGGCCTAGGCTACACAGCATGCTCCCAATTGACAGTCTAGACTAGCCCTAGGCCTAGGCCTAGGCCTAAGCCCTAAGAAGAATATAACATGGGCATAGGCCTAGATCCAGGGCTGTTAGTAATAGGCCTCCAGGCCAAAAACAGCCTACCTATGTCTCGCGTGCAAGAGTTTGGTCGCGCAAGATTGTGCACTAATAAGTACGTACCATTTCAATTCAGGATTGTGATTTATTATCCAGGAAAAGCTAGACCAGCCGCCTAAAATTCTAGCGGAATAGGCTAGCAGGCCTACAGACAACACACCCCCTTCTAAAGTCACTTTATCAATAGCTCATTGGTCGATATTTGCCGTTGGTGAGTTCAGGTTAGCCAACAACGAAACGGAAAACATATTCAGGATCTCTGTGGTTATAGGGAATTATATACTTGTTATGTTCGTAACTGTTTTACTGTGAAAGATCGTTTCCTGTGCGCGGTTTAATTGAACTATTTAAAACACAATAATTTGTATATTCTATCCAGCCTGTATAAAAGCAGTGCTGTATACTCATCATATAACGTATGGTAAATATCAATAACGTAAGCCTTAGTCTTAAAATAAAAGATGTACGTGTTTCAAACAATATAATTTTGTTAAAGAAACAAGGCAAAATAAATAAATAAAAATAAATGTACCTAGCCCCATCTCGCAGGCTATTCTATCCAGCCTGTATAAAAGCAGAGCTGTATGCTCATCATGTAACTTATGTACCTAGCCTCAATTCGCCGGCTATTCTATCCAGCCTGTATAAAAGCAGAGCTGTATGCTTATCATGTAACGTATGTACCTAGCCTCATCTCGCCGGCTATTCTATCCAGCCTGTATAAAAGCAGAGCTGTACGCTCATCATGTAACGTATGTACCTAGCCTCATCTCGCCGGCTATTCTATCCAGCCTGTATAAAAGCAGAGCTGTACGCTCATCATGTAACGTATGTACCTAGCCTCATCTCGCCGGCTATTCTATCCAGCCTGTATAAAAGCAGAGCTGTACGCTCATCATGTAACGTATGTACCTAGCCTCATCTCGCCGGCTATTCTATCCAGCCTGTATAAAAGCAGAGCTGTACGCTCATCATGTAACGTATGTACCTAGCCTCATCTCGCCGGCTATTCTATCCAGCCTGTATAAAAGCAGAGCTGTATGCTCATCATGTAACGTATGTACCTAGCCTCATCTCGCAGGCTATTCTATCCAGCCTGTATAAAAGCAGAGCTGTATGCTCATCATGTAACGTATGTACCTAGCCTCATCTCGCCGGCTATTCTATCCAGCCTGTATAAAAGCAGAGCTGTATGCTCATCATGTAACGTATGTACCTAGCCTCATCTCGCCGGCTATTCTATCCAGCCTGTATAAAAGCAGAGCTGTATGCTCATCATGTAACGTATGTACCTAGCCTCATCTCGCCGGCTATTCTATCCAGCCTGTATAAAAGCAGAGCTGTATGCTCATCATGTAACGTATGTACCTAGCCTCATCTCGCCGGCTATTCTATCCAGCCTGTATAAAAGCAGAGCTGTATGCTCATCATGTAACGTATGTACCTAGCCTCATCTCGCCGGCTATTCTATCCAGCCTGTATAAAAGCAGAGCTGTATGCTCAACATGTAACGTATGACCTAGCCTCATCTCGCCGGCTATTCTATCCAGCCTGTATAAAGCAGAGCTGTATGCTCATCATGTAACGTATGTACCTAGCCTCATCTCGCCGGCTATTCTATCCAGCCTGTATAAAAGCAGAGCTGTATGCTCATCATGTAACGTATGTACCTAGCCTCATCTCGCCGGCTATTCTATCCAGCCTGTATAAAAGCAGAGCTGTATGCTCATCATGTAACGTATGTACCTAGCCTCATCTCGCCGGCTATTCTATCCAGCCTGTATAAAAGCAGAGCTGTATGCTCATCATGTAACGTATGTACCTAGCCCCATCTCGCCGGCTATTCTATCCAGCCTGTATAAAAGCAGAGCTGTATGCTCATCATGTAACGTATGTACCTAGCCTCATCTCGCCGGCTATTCTATCCAGCCTGTATAAAGCAGAGCTGTATGCTCATCATGTAACGTATGTACCTAGCCTCATCTCGCCGGCTATTCTATCCAGCCTGTATAAAAGCAGAGCTGTATGCTCATCATGTAACGTATGTACCTAGCCTCATCTCGCCGGCTATTCTATCCAGCCTGTATAAAGCAGAGCTGTATGCTCATCATGTAACGTATGTACCTAGCCTCATCTCGCCGGCTATTCTATCCAGCCTGTATAAAAGCAGAGCTGTATGCTCATCATGTAACGTATGTACCTAGCCTCATCTCGCCGGCTATTCTATCCAGCCTGTATAAAAGCAGAGCTGTATGCTCATCATGTAACGTATGTACCTAGCCTCATCTCGCCGGCTATTCTATCCAGCCGGTATAAAAGCAGAGCTGTATGCTCATCATGTAACGTATGTACCTAGCTAGCCTCATCTCGCCGGCTATTCTATCCAGCCTGTATAAAGCAGAGCTGTATGCTCATCATGTAACGTATGTACCTAGCCTCATCTCGCCGGCTATTCTATCCAGCCTGTATAAAAGCAGAGCTGTATGCTCATCATGTAACGTATGTACCTAGCCTCATCTCGCCGGCTATTCTATCCAGCCTGTATAAAGCAGAGCTGTATGCTCATCATGTAACGTATGTACCTAGCCTCATCTCGCCGGCTATTCTATCCAGCCTGTATAAAAGCAGAGCTGTATGCTCATCATGTAACGTATGTACCTAGCCTCATCTCGCCGGCTATTCTATCCAGCCTGTATAAAAGCAGAGCTGTACGCTCATCATGTAAGGTATCTACCTAGCCTCATCTCGCAGGCTATTCTATCCAGCCTGTATAAAAGCAGAGCTGTACGCTCATCATGTAACGTATGTACCTAGCCTCATCTCGCCGGCTATTCTATCCAGCCTGTATAAAAGCAGAGCTGTACGCTCATCATGTAAGGTATCTACCTAGCCTCATCTCGCCGGCTATTCTATCCAGCCTGTATAAAAGCAGAGCTGTACGCTCATCATGTAAGGTATCTACCTAGCCTCATCTCGCCGGCTATTCTATCCAGCCTGTATAAAAGCAGAGCTGTACGCTCATCATGTAAGGTATCTACCTAGCCTCATCTCGCCGGCTATTCTATCCAGCCTGTATAAAAGCAGAGCTGTACGCTCATCATGTAAGGTATCTACCTAGCCTCATCTCGCAGGCTATTCTTTCCAGCCTGTATAAAAGCAGAGCTGTACGCTCATCATGTAAGGTATCTACCTAGCCTCATCTCGCAGGCTATTCTATCCAGCCTGTATAAAAGCAGAGCTGTACGCTCATCATGTAACGTATGTACCTAGCCTCATCTCGCCGGCTATTCTATCCAGCCTGTATAAAAGCAGAGCTGTATGCTCATCATGTAACGTATGTACCTAGCCTCATCTCGCCGGCTATTCTATCCAGCCTGTATAAAGCAGAGCTGTATGCTCATCATGTAACGTATGTACCTAGCCTCATCTCGCCAGCTATTCTATCCAGCCTGTATAAAGCAGAGCTGTATGCTCATCATGTAACGTATGTACCTAGCCTCATCTCGCCAGCTATTCTATCCAGCCTGTATAAAGCAGAGCTGTATGCTCATCATGTAAGGTATCTACCTAGCCTCATCTCGCCGGCTATTCTATCCAGCCTGTATAAAGCAGAGCTGTATGCTCATCATGTAACGTATGTACCTAGCCTCATCTCGCCGGCTATTCTATCCAGCCTGTATAAAGCAGAGCTGTATGCTCATCATGTAAGGTATCTACCTAGCCTCATCTCGCCGGCTATTCTATCCAGCCTGTATAAAAGCAGAGCTGTATGCTCATCAGGTAACGTATGTACCTAGCCTCATCTCGCCGGCTATTCTATCCAGCCGGTATAAAAGCAGAGCTGTATGCTCATCATGTAACGTATGTACCTAGCCTCATCTCGCCGGCTATTCTATCCAGCCTGTATAAAGCAGAGCTGTATGCTCATCATGTAACGTATGTACCTAGCCTCATCTCGCCGGCTATTCTATCCAGCCTGTATAAAGCAGAGCTGTATGCTCATCATGTAAGGTATCTACCTAGCCTCATCTCGCCGGCTATTCTCTCCAGCCTGTATAAAGCAGAGCTGTATGCTCATCATGTAACGTATGTACCTAGCCTCATCTCGCCGGCTATTCTATCCAGCCTGTATAAAAGCAGAGCTGTATGCTCATCATGTAACGTATGTACCTAGCCTCATCTCGCCGGCTATTCTATCCAGCCTGTATAAAGCAGAGCTGTATGCTCATCATGTAACGTATGTACCTAGCCTCATCTCGCCGGCTATTCTATCCAGCCTGTATAAAGCAGAGCTGTATGCTTATCATGTAACGTATGTACCTAGCCTCATCTCGCCGGCTATTCTATCCAGCCTGTATAAAAGCAGAGCTGTATGCTCATCATGTAACGTATGTACCTAGCCTCATCTCGCCGGCTATTCTACCCAGCCTGTATAAAAGCAGAGCTGTATGCTCATCATGTAACGTATGTACCTAGCCTCATCTCGCCGGCTATTCTATCCAGCCGGTATAAAAGCAGAGCTGTATGCTCATCAGGTAACGTATGTACCTAGCCTCATCTCGCCGGCTATTCTATCCAGCCGGTATAAAAGCAGAGCTGTATGCTCATCATGTAACGTATGTACCTAGCCTCATCTCGCCGGCTATTCTATCCAGCCTGTATAAAAGCAGAGCTGTATGCTCATCATGTAACGTATGTACCTAGCCTCATCTCGCCGGCTATTCTATCCAGCCAGTATAAAGCAGAGCTGTATGCTCATCATGTAACGTATGTATGTACCTAGCCTCATCTCGCCGGCTATTCTATCCAGCCTGTATAAAAGCAGAGCTGTATGCTCATCATGTAACGTATGTACCTAGCTAGCCTCATCTCGCCGGCTATTCTATCCAGCCTGTATAAAAGCAGAGCTGTATGCTCATCATGTAACGTATGTACCTAGCCTCATCTCGCCGGCTATTCTATCCAGCCGGTATAAAGCAGAGCTGTACGCTCATCATGTAACGTATGTACCTAGCCTCATGTCGCCGGCTATTCTATCCAGCCTGTATAAAGCAGAGCTGTATGCTCATCATGTAACGTATGTACCTAGCCTCATCTCGCCGGCTATTCTATCCAGCCGGTATAAAGCAGAGCTGTACGCTCATCATGTAACGTATGTACCTAGCCTCATCTCGCCGGCTATTCTATCCAGCCTGTATAAAGCAGAGCTGTATGCTCATCATGTAACGTATGTACCTAGCCTCATCTCGCCGGCTATTCTATCCAGCCTGTATAAAGCAGAGCTGTACGCTCATCATGTAACGTATGTACCTAGCCTCATGTCGCCGGCTATTCTATCCAGCCGGTATAAAAGCAGAGCTGTATGCTCATCATGTAACGTATGTACCTAGCCTCATCTCGCCGGCTATTCTACCCAGCCTGTATAAAAGCAGAGCTGTATGCTCATCATGTAACGTATGTACCTAGCCTCATCTCGCCGGCTATTCTATCCAGCCGGTATAAAAGCAGAGCTGTATGCTCATCAGGTAACGTATGTACCTAGCCTCATCTCGCCGGCTATTCTATCCAGCCGGTATAAAAGCAGAGCTGTATGCTCATCATGTAACGTATGTACCTAGCCTCATCTCGCCGGCTATTCTATCCAGCCTGTATAAAAGCAGAGCTGTATGCTCATCATGTAACGTATGTACCTAGCTAGCCTCATCTCGCCGGCTATTCTATCCAGCCTGTATAAAAGCAGAGCTGTATGCTCATCATGTAACGTATGTACCTAGCCCCATCTCGCCGGCTATTCTATCCAGCCTGTATAAAGCAGAGCTGTATGCTCATCATGTAACGTATGTACCTAGCCTCATCTCGCCGGCTATTCTATCCAGCCTGTATAAAAGCAGAGCTGTATGCTCATCATGTAACGTATGTACCTAGCCTCATCTCGCCGGCTATTCTATCCAGCCGGTATAAAGCAGAGCTGTATGCTCATCATGTAACGTATGTACCTAGCCTCATCTCGCCGGCTATTCTATCCAGCCGGTATAAAGCAGAGCTGTATGCTCATCATGTAACGTATGTACCTAGCTAGCCTCATCTCGCCGGCTATTCTATCCAGCCTGTATAAAGCAGAGCTGTACGCTCATCATGTAACGTATGTACCTAGCCTCATCTCGCCGGCTATTCTATCCAGCC
Source organism: Isoperla grammatica (assembly GCA_945910005.1). NCBI lineage: Eukaryota > Metazoa > Arthropoda > Insecta > Plecoptera > Perlodidae > Isoperla > Isoperla grammatica. The sequence goes on along the minus strand of OX246738.1, from coordinate 11,777,008 downwards.
TGTATAAAAGCAGAGCTGTATGCTCATCATGTAACGTATGTACCTAGCCTCATCTCGCCGGCTATTCTATCCAGCCGGTATAAAAGCAGAGCTGTACGCTCATCATGTAACGTATGTACCTAGCCTCATCTCGCCGGCTATTCTATCCAGCCTGTATAAAGCAGAGCTGTATGCTCATCATGTAACGTATGTACCTAGCCTCATCTCGCCGGCTATTCTATCCAGCCGGTATAAAAGCAGAGCTGTATGCTCATCATGTAACGTATGTACCTAGCCTCATCTCGCCGGCTATTCTATCCAGCCTGTATAAAAGCAGAGCTGTATGCTCATCATGTAACGTATGTACCTAGCCTCATCTCGCCGGCTATTCTATCCAGCCTGTATAAAAGCAGAGCTGTACGCTCATCATGTAACGTATGTACCTAGCCTCATCTCGCCGGCTATTCTATCCAGCCTGTATAAAAGCAGAGCTGTATGCTCATCATGTAACGTATGTACCTAGCCTCATCTCGCCGGCTATTCTATCCAGCCTGTATAAAAGCAGAGCTGTATGCTCATCATGTAACGTATGTACCTAGCCTCATCTCGCCGGCTATTCTATCCAGCCGGTATAAAAGCAGAGCTGTATGCTCATCATGTAACGTATGTACCTAGCCCCATCTCGCCGGCTATTCTATCCAGCCTGTATAAAAGCAGAGCTGTATGCTCATCATGTAACGTATGTACCTAGCCTCATCTCGCCGGCTATTCTATCCAGCCTGTATAAAAGCAGAGCTGTATGCTCATCATGTAACGTATGTACCTAGCCTCATCTCGCCGGCTATTCTATCCAGCCTGTATAAAAGCAGAGCTGTATGCTCATCATGTAACGTATGTACCTAGCCTCATCTCGCCGGCTATTCTATCCAGCCTGTATAAAAGCAGAGCTGTATGCTCATCATGTAACGTATGTACCTAGCCTCATCTCGCCGGCTATTCTATCCAGCCTGTATAAAGCAGAGCTGTATGCTCATCATGTAACGTATGTACCTAGCCTCATCTCGCCGGCTATTCTATCCAGCCTGTATAAAAGCAGAGCTGTATGCTCATCATGTAACGTATGTACCTAGCCTCATCTCGCCGGCTATTCTATCCAGCCGGTATAAAGCTGAGCTGTATGCTCATCAGGTAACGTATGTACCTAGCCTCATCTCGCCGGCTATTCTATCCAGCCTGTATAAAAGCAGAGCTGTATGCTCATCATGTAACGTATGTACCTAGCCTCATCTCGCCGGCTATTCTATCCAGCCTGTATAAAAGCAGAGCTGTATGCTCATCATGTAACGTATGTACCTAGCCCCATCTCGCAGGCTATTCTATCCAGCCTGTATAAAAGCAGAGCTGTATGCTCATCATGTAACGTATGTACCTAGCCCCATCTCGCAGGCTATTCTATCCAGCCTGTATAAAGCAGGGCTGTATGCTCATCATGTAACGTATGTACCTAGCCTCATCTCGCCGGCTATTCTATCCAGCCTGTATAAAGCAGAGCTGTACGCTCATCATGTAACGTATGTACCTAGCCTCATCTCGCCGGCTATTCTATCCAGCCTGTATAAAGCAGAGCTGTATGCTCATCATGTAACGTATGTACCTAGCCTCATCTCGCCGGCTATTCTATCCAGCCTGTATAAAGCAGAGCTGTATGCTCATCATGTAACGTATGTACCTAGCCTCATCTCGCCGGCTATTCTATCCAGCCTGTATAAAGCAGAGCTGTATGCTCATCATGTAACGTATGTACCTAGCCTCATCTCGCCGGCTATTCTATCCAGCCTGTATAAAAGCAAAGCTGTATGCTCATCATGTAACGTATGTACCTAGCCTCATCTCGCCGGCTATTCTATCCAGCCTGTATAAAAGCAGAGCTGTATGCTCATCATGTAACGTATGTACCTAGCCTCATCTCGCCGGCTATTCTATCCAGCCTGTATAAAAGCAGAGCTGTATGCTCATCATGTAACGTATGTACCTAGCCTCATCTCGCCGGCTATTCTATCCAGCCGGTATAAAAGCAGAGCTGTATGCTCATCATGTAACGTATGTACCTAGCCTCATCTCGCCGGCTATTCTATCCAGCCTGTATAAAAGCAGAGCTGTATGCTCATCATGTAACGTATGTACCTAGCCTCATCTCGCCGGCTATTCTATCGAGCCTGTATAAAAGCAGAGCTGTATGCTCATCATGTAACGTATGTACCTAGCCTCATCTCGCCGGCTATTCTATCCAGCCTGTATAAAGCAGAGCTGTATGCTTATCATGTAACGTATGTACCTAGCCTCATCTCGCCGGCTATTCTATCCAGCCTGTATAAAAGCAGAGCTGTACGCTCATCATGTAACGTATGTACCTAGCCTCATCTCGCCGGCTATTCTATCCAGCCTGTATAAAAGCAGAGCTGTATGCTCATCATATAACGTATGTACCTAGCCTCATCTCGCCGGCTATTCTATCCAGCCTGTATAAAAGCAGAGCTGTATGCTCATCATGTAACGTATGTACCTAGCCTCATCTCGCCGGCTATTCTATCCAGCCTGTATAAAGCAGAGTTGTATGCTCATCATGTAACGTATGTATGTACCTAGCCTCATCTCGCCGGCTATTCTATCCAGCCTGTATAAAGCAGAGCTGTATGCTCATCATGTAACGTATGTACCTAGCCTCATCTCGCCGGCTATTCTATCCAGCCTGTATAAAGCAGAGCTGTATGCTCATCATGTAACGTATGTACCTAGCCTCATCTCGCCGGCTATTCTATCCAGCCTGTATAAAGCAGAGCTGTATGCTCATCATGTAACGTATGTACCTAGCTAGCCTCATCTCGCCGGCTATTCTATCCAGCCTGTATAAAAGCAGAGCTGTATGCTCATCATGTAACGTATGTACCTAGCCTCATCTCGCCGGCTATTCTATCCAGCCTGTATAAAAGCAGAGCTGTATGCTCATCATGTAACGTATGTACCTAGCCTCATCTCGCCGGCTATTCTATCCAGCCTGTATAAAAGCAGAGCTGTATGCTCATCATGTAACGTATGTACCTAGCCTCATCTCGCCGGCTATTCTATCCAGCCTGTATAAAAGCAGAGCTGTGTGCTCATCATGTAACGTATGTACCTAGCCTCATCTCGCCGGCTATTCTATCCAGCCTGTATAAAAGCAGAGCTGTATGCTCATCATGTAACGTATGTACCTAGCCTCATCTCGCCGGCCATTCTATCCAGCCAGTATAAAGCAGAGCTGTATGCTCATCATGTAACGTATGTACCTAGCCTCATCTCGCCGGCTATTCTATCCAGCCTGTATAAAAGCAGAGCTGTACGCTCATCATGTAACGTATGTACCTAGCCTCATCTCGCCGGCTATTCTATCCAGCCTGTATAAAGCAGAGCTGTATGCTCATCATGTAACGTATGTACCTAGCCTCATCTCGCCGGCTATTCTATCCAGCCTGTATAAAGCAGAGCTGTATGCTCATCATGTAACGTATGTACCTAGCCTCATCTCGCCGGCTATTCTATCCAGCCTGTATAAAAGCAGAGCTGTATGCTCATCATGTAACGTATGTACCTAGCCTCATCTCGCCGGCTATTCTATCCAGCCTGTATAAAAGCAGAGCTGTATGCTCATCATGTAACGTATGTACCTAGCCTCATCTCGCCGGCTATTCTATCCAGCCTGTATAAAAGCAGAGCTGTATGCTCATCATGTAACGTATGTACCTAGCCTCATCTCGCCGGCTATTCTATCCAGCCTGTATAAAAGCAGAGCTGTATGCTCATCATGTAACGTGTGTACCTAGCCTCATCTCGCCGGCTATTCTATCCAGCCTGTATAAAAGCAGAGCTGTATGCTCATCATGTAACGTGTGTACCTAGCCTCATCTCGCCGGCTATTCTATCCAGCCTGTATAAAAGCAGAGCTGTATGCTGTAACATGTAGATCTTCCGATCTAAATGGAGACGTCCATTTAGCGTCGTGTAGCCCTCACATCGAGACGTCCGTGTGTTCGGCAATCAAGATTGAAACTCCACCGTTTGCACCCACCTCAGCGTCATCGACTCCAGTATTGATTTTCTGCTTCGCCACCTTCGTACATGCTCGACTGTCTTCGTGAAGATGCATAACGTCATTATGACGTAATTTCTATATTTAAATCTAACGTCATTTTCTGTTATCTCTACCGATGTTATAAAAGTCATTTCATACATTTGTCAAGCCCCACTTCTCTCAGAGCCGCAAGCGTGAGTACACCGGATCTTACACACATGAGCCACAGGTTGTATTTTGGATTGAGCATCCAAGTATTTGTAACAGTATGTATTGACATGTTGTCTTTGGCTATTTGCTCTTTTCAATTGCATTCTAATGCTGGTAAATTTCGTACCGTGGTATTCCGTAATTTTCTGGATTCATTTGTGTGTGTGTGTGTGTAAGTTCGCAAGTGCTCACGGGGGCAGTGGAGCCATTTGTTACTTTGTGTCAAATTTTGTAAATGTAGCCTGTATTCAATATCGAGATATCTCTGTGGCATACCGTATCGCTGACTTTCTGTTATTGCTAAAGGATTTATTCAGGCACATAGTTGTGACACATTGCACGAATGTTTTTGTTTGTCTTGTTAAATTTAGAAGCGCCCATTTAAATGTGCTCATGTCAAAACTGTTTTGTGGCAATTTAGAAAGTAATGTTTCTTGCAGTCTTTGTAACTAATTCAATCAACTTTTTGTCAAGCATATTTATCCCAACAATAAATTATCATTACTATACTGCTAATCACTGTCTGCTCACTGGTTACAATAGTCTCCCATCCCCTGGACACTTTCTTGTTTTGTCCCTGCAAATTCACTATAGAACAAGATGGAGCCCGCTTTTATTCTTATAAAAGTATATTTACAATAGTTCCTACCACCATTCTCACCCGCCGTCAATTAGCCAAACGCCCACGAACCCAACTCCGGCCGCAGCTAGCCTGGGTGAACCCCTGCGTGGTCACCCGCCTTTGTGACGGTTTTATGTCACAAATTAATTGGAGCCCGACATTGGGGGCAATTGAAAATTGGCTAAGATTGTAAGATTTCACGATTTCTGTAAGTTTCTATTGTTGGAGTATTTGTCATTTTTTTATTGGACATTTTGTCATTTATTGGACAAGAATATTGAGTTATTTGATAGTGCATTGTTTGGTTGCATATCATTTCTTGGTACACATTGTAACAAAAGTTTCCAGTATGAAGCCCAGCCGTCTCACCAAAGATGAATTGGAGTACGAGCTCAAGATACGAGGGATTCAAGCGAACCAGACGGTAACGGAACTCAGGAAGATTCTTGGAATCCTACTTCGCTCTACGGAAGGAATACCTGCTGCAACGGGACCTGACGGTAAGCCTATTGTGACCGATCATACTCAAGAGTTAACCATTTGTCAGGACAAGTTAACACAAGTAAAAGCTCTTTTTACGTCGGAAAAATTCTCTATTCAGGAGTTAAAGGAAAAAGTGGGTTCGAGACTCATCCATTTAACAAATCGACTAGAGAGAATAGTATCAGAAGAGGCAGATATAAGCTCAGAAAGGGACGTGCTTGTTATTGAAACGCAGGCGCTGTTTGATCAGATAAATAAAGCGAAGACTACAGTAGAGAATGAGTCACTGTGTTCCAGTTCGAGTGATTCTGAAGCTAGTGTCACGCACGCTGTGGGTCAAGGCGACCGCACCAAGAGTAAACATAAACATGCAGGTCATTCAACTGTACAACCCTTCATGACTAAAGGAGATAAAATTCCGGTCATGAAGTGGAACTTGATTTTTTCGGGTGATGGTACTTTGCAGTCTCAAAGTGTAGCATCCTTTCTAGAAAGAGTCGAAGAGTTACGAACAGCCCGTCATGTTACTGAGGAAGAACTATGGTCTTCCGCAATCGATCTTTTTACGGGCACCGCACTTATTTGGTTTAGATCAATAAGAAGAAAAATAAATTCCTGGCAAGAATTAGAGAAGGAACTTCGGCTAGAATTTCAACCGGTAAATTACCAGTTATGTTTAATGAATGAAATACGATCACGTACTCAGGGTGAAGGTGAGAGAATAAGCCTGTACTTAGCGATCATGGACAATTTGATGTCACGATTGAATAAGCCAATAACGGAAGAGGAAAAGCTGGAGATAATCCTTAATAACTTATTACCCTATTATGTAGAGAGGCTATCGTTAGTTGAAATTAAGTCGATGGAACAGCTGCTGACTTTGGGAAGACGATTGGAAGCAGGAAGAACAATTTCAAATCGATACCGACCCCCGCCAAATTCAAACAAAGTCTTTGAACCTGACTTAGCTTACAGGCGCACACAAGCTAGTGAGTCTGTAAACACTGTTAGTGAACAGTCCAGTTACAATTATCGAGTCAATAAAGCGTGCTGGAACTGTGGTATGATGGGACATGTTTACCGTACTTGTATGTTAAAACGTGTTACTTTCTGTTACAAATGTGGAGAGCGAGAAAAGACAACGGCAACCTGCACCAGATGTTCAAAAAAACGGACCAAGCGGATCGCAGTAAGGAGTCGTTGCGGTCAACCAACGCAGTCACAGACTTCAATGCCTACAGAGCCATCACAGGAGGTGCAACAACCAACTGTAGAAGATAAGTCGAACATCACGAGTAATTTACTTGATGAGCAGGAACCTGACGTGAGTGTGTCTACCATTTACCATTTTGAGAAAGTAGAGAATGATAAGAGACCATTTATTCGAATTGAAGTATTAGGAGTGAACCTGATAGCATTACTAGATTCAGGTGCCTCTAGAACGTTACTAGGTGGCCCAGGAATAGAGAGAATAAAAGCACTAGGTTTAAAAACCTTGGGAACAACTGCTAGCCATATTGTTACGGCGGATGGTACTAACCATGCAGTTAACAGTGAGATTATGTTGCCCATGAAGATAATGGATCAAGTAATTGTTTTACCTGTACTTGTAGTACCTGTAATTGAACAACAATTAGTACTCGGAATTGATTTTTGGAATTTGAGTAAGATTTCGCCTAGTCTTTCACAAGGAACATTTCAAATATTAAGCTTAAAAGAGAAGACTGAGGATAACATGAAGATAGTTGCGCGAGAGCATTTATCGATTGATGAAAATAATCGGTTAGAACAGCTCGTGAATGAGAGTAAGAAAATGTTGCAAACTGTCACAAGTCGGACTAATCTAATTACACATAAAATAGATACTGGAGACGCAGAACCAATTAAGCAACGATATCGACCGTTATCGCCGTATCTACAAGATAAGTTGCACGAGGAGCTAGATAACATGATAGCTGCGGATGTGGTAGAACCCTCAAAAAGTTCTTGGAACTCATCCGCGCTGCTAGTCAAGAAGGATGATGGCAAATATAGATTTTGTTTTGATGGACGTCGTCTGAATTCCGTATCAAAGAGAGATGCGTATCCATTACCATATATCTCTTCAATATTAGACCGATTAGGTAAGGCTAAATACCTGTCTAGTATTGATTTGAAATCAGCATTTTGGCAGATACCATTGGCTGAAGAATGTAGAGAGAAAACCGCTTTTACCATTCCTGGTCGAGGTCTATTTCATTTTAAAGTCATGCCATATGGACTTCACAATTCGAGCCAGACATTTCAACGTCTCATGGATAAATTGTTTGGACCAGAATTGCAACCTGGAATTTTTGTATATCTCGATGACATTCTAATAGCTTCGGAATCTTTTGAGGAACATCTAGAGCACTTGAGAATTGTATTCGCACGTATCATGGAGGCCAACCTGTCGATTAACTTTGAGAAGTGCCAATTTTGCTTACAATCACTGAACTATTTGGGATACGTCATAGATTCAAGAGGCCTGAGAGTTAGTTCAGAGAAGGTCAAGGACGTTTTGAATATTCCGAGACCGCAAACCGTTAAACAAGTGAGAAGTTTTGTGGGTCTAGCATCTTGGTACAGAAGATTTATAGAACATTTCTCGACTATCATAGCACCTCTGACAGCCTTAACGCGCAAGAACTGTAAGTGGAGATGGACAAGCGAAGCAGAAGACAGCTTTAACTTGCTCAAGCAAAAATTGGTAGAAGCTCCCGTACTTACAAACCCCGATTTTACGAAGGAGTTTATAATACAATGTGACGCCTCTGATATGGGATTAGGTGCTGTACTTACTCAGCAAGGTAATGACGGAGAGCAGGTTATCGCTTATGCTAGCCAAATGTTGACTAAGTCCCAACGCAATTATTCCGTCACGCAGAGAGAATGCCTGGCAGTGATTTTTGGAATCGAAAAGTTCCGTGGTTATGTGGAGGGTGCGCACTTTAAAGTAGTTACGGACCATTTCTCCCTCCTCTGGTTGTTAAAACTTAAGGAACCCACTGGGATGATGGCTAGATGGTGTCTGAAACTACAAGGTTATGACTTTGAAATCATACACCGAAAGGGTAAAGACCACATAGTACCAGACGTGCTATCTCGTGTTGTAAATGTAAACTTAGTAACAGTTGCCGACAGGGATCAGGTTACCGACACCTGGTACACCAAGTTGTACAAGAATATCACGGAAAACCCACAGTTGTATCCCAAATTTAGATTAGAGGGACGTACCAGATATATAAGCTGATAGAAGACAAATATAAGTTACCTGATGATCCAAACAATTGGAAACGAGTAATCCCGAAAGATTTAAGGGTACAAGTATGTTTAGAAAATCATGATGACGTCACAGCAGGACACCGTGGAATGTTTCAAACTTTCAAGAGGATAGCGTTAACTTATTTTTGGCCGAAAATGCGCCAGGACATCTTCAAATATGTGGGAAGATGTGACGTGTGCCTACAACACAAGGCTGTGCAAAAACCAAAGGCAGGATTGATGCAATCACACATGGTTAAAGAGCCATGGAAAGTAATAAGTGTTGATGTAATTGGACCATTGCCGCGAACATCACAGGGTAACGTGCATATTCTAGTATTCAGAGATTTGTTTACAAAATGGCCTTGCCTATTCCCGATGAAACAAGCTCGAACAGAACCCATAATCAAGAGACTTATAGAGGACATCATTTTTATTCACGGGGCGCCCTCTAAGCTTATCTGTGATAACGCCAGTCAATTCGTCAGCAAACGTTTCAAACAAATCTGTAAGGACTATGACATCACCATCCAATATACACCACTTTACCATGCCCAAAGTAATCCCACAGAGAGAAGTAATAAAGATATTGAAAACGTAATTTCATGTTATGTTAAGGACAATCATCGCCTATGGGACCGATTGTTGCCGCAAGTGCAGTACGTGTTGAGGACGAGCCATCATGAGTCCACTGGATATACGCCCGCATACCTCAATTACGGACGAGAGATACAGCTTTCAGGAGAGGCAAGTAAATTTCAGGATAACAATCAAGATGTACAGCCACCAACGGACATCGAGCAGAAATGGAATGGTATGAGAAACTTGCGTGAGCTAGTGCAACTCAATGTAGACCACTCTAGAGAAAGACAGAAACGTTACTACGATCTGCGTAGAAGAGATATAAATTTCTTTGTAGGACAACAGGTTTACAGGAGAAATTACGTGCTGTCAGATGCATCAAAGGGTTTCATTGCAAAGTTTGCACCGAAGTATGTTGGACCATTCTCTATTTCCAGAAAAGTTTCTACCGTAATCATGGAACTTCAAGATGAAGATGGAAATCCCGCAGGAAGATGGCACGTGCAAGACCTAAAAGATATATCTGTAAATGATGTATAAGTCGAAAAAAAATATAAACTGTATGTCTCTATTTTTTTTTTAAGGAGGAAAGGGGAGTGTGTAACATGTAGATCTTCCGATCTAAATGGAGACGTCCATTTAGCGTCGTGTAGCCCTCACATCGAGACGTCCGTGTGTTCGGCAATCAAGATTGAAACTCCACCGTTTGCACCCACCTCAGCGTCATCGACTCCAGTATTGATTTTCTGCTTCGCCACCTTCGTACATGCTCGACTGTCTTCGTGAAGATGCATAACGTCATTATGACGTAATTTCTATATTTAAATCTAACGTCATTTTCTGTTATCTCTACCGATGTTATAAAAGTCATTTCATACATTTGTCAAGCCCCACTTCTCTCAGAGCCGCAAGCGTGAGTACACCGGATCTTACACACATGAGCCACAGGTTGTATTTTGGATTGAGCATCCAAGTATTTGTAACAGTATGTATTGACATGTTGTCTTTGGCTATTTGCTCTTTTCAATTGCATTCTAATGCTGGTAAATTTCGTACCGTGGTATTCCGTAATTTTCTGGATTCATTTGTGTGTGTGTGTGTAAGTTCGCAAGTGCTCACGGGGGCAGTGGAGCCATTTGTTACTTTGTGTCAAATTTTGTAAATGTAGCCTGTATTCAATATCGAGATATCTCTGTGGCATACCGTATCGCTGACTTTCTGTTATTGCTAAAGGATTTATTCAGGCACATAGTTGTGACACATTGCACGAATGTTTTTGTTTGTCTTGTTAAATTTAGAAGCGCCCATTTAAATGTGCTCATGTCAAAACTGTTTTGTGGCAATTTAGAAAGTAATGTTTCTTGCAGTCTTTGTAACTAATTCAATCAACTTTTTGTCAAGCATATTTATCCCAACAATAAATTATCATTACTATACTGCTAATCACTGTCTGCTCACTGGTTACAATAGTCTCCCATCCCCTGGACACTTTCTTGTTTTGTCCCTGCAAATTCACTATAGAACAAGATGGAGCCCGCTTTTATTCTTATAAAAGTATATTTACAATAGTTCCTACCACCATTCTCACCCGCCGTCAATTAGCCAAACGCCCACGAACCCAACTCCGGCCGCAGCTAGCCTGGGTGAACCCCTGCGTGGTCACCCGCCTTTGTGACGGTTTTATGTCACAATGCTCATCATGTAACGTATGTACCTAGCCTCATCTCGCCGGCTATTCTATCCAGCCTGTATAAAAGCAGAGCTGTATGCTCATCATGTAACGTATGTACCTAGCCTCATCTCGCCGGCTATTCTATCCAGCCTGTATAAAAGCAGAGCTGTATGCAGGGCCGTTTTAACTGATGATGACAACATAGGCACCACTTTTAAGGTCGCCCCCCCCCCCCCCCCCCCCGGTACTTTGGAATCCAAAAATTCAAAATATCGTTATGATTATTGTGTACGTACCGATATGTTAATATTAATAACATAATATTATAATATTGTATTTTTTTGCAAATAATGTTTAGGCTTCCTAGTCCTAGGAGTAGGACTATTATACTCTACTATCCTTGGACTATTATCTAGGACTAGGAACAAAAAAATACAAATATGCAATTCAATAATAGGTAATCCATTAATCAATTTTGTCATCTGCCAGTCATTAATTAATATATTCTTTTTAATTTGTGCATACCATATACCGGACATACCATATACCGGACAGGGGGCGCCAGGCGCCCCCTGTCTCACGGCGCCCTAGGCAAGTGCCTAGTCCGCCTATTGGGTAATATGGCCCTGGCTGTATGCTCATCATGTAACGTATGTACCTAGCCTCATCTCGCCGGCTATTCTATCCAGCCTGTATAAAGCAGAGCTGTATGCTCATCATGTAACGTATGTTCCTAGCCTCATCTCGCCGGCTATTCTATCCAGCCTGTATAAAAGCAGAGCTGTATGCTCATCATGTAACGTATGTACCTAGCCTCATCTCGCCGGCTATTCTATCCAGCCTGTATAAAAGCAGAGCTGTATGCTCATCATGTAACGTATGTACCTAGCCTCATCTCGCCGGCCATTCTATCCAGCCTGTATAAAAGCAGAGCTGTATGCTCATCATGTAACGTATGTACCTAGCCTCATCTCGCCGGCTATTCTATCCAGCCTGTATAAAGCAGAGCTGTATGCTCATCATGTAACGTATGTTCCTAGCCTCATCTCGCCGGCTATTCTATCCAGCCTGTATAAAAGCAGAGCTGTATGCTCATCATGTAACGTATGTACCTAGCCTCATCTCGCCGGCCATTCTATCCAGCCTGTATAAAAGCAGAGCTGTATGCTCATCATGTAACGTATGTACCTAGCCTCATCTCGCCGGCTATTCTATCCAGCCTGTATAAAGCAGAGCTGTATGCTCATCATGTAACGTATGTTCCTAGCCTCATCTCGCCGGCTATTCTATCCAGCCTGTATAAAAGCAGAGCTGTATGCTCATCATGTAACGTATGTACCTAGCCTCATCTCGCCGGCTATTCTATCCAGCCTGTATAAAAGCAGAGCTGTATGCTCATCATGTAACGTATGTACCTAGCCTCATCTCGCCGGCCATTCTATCCAGCCTGTATAAAAGCAGAGCTGTATGTGTTAGAATTATTGTGGAATGACTTACTGCATGGACACACATAACGATAAATACTTTAGTTTAATTAAAGAATGTACAATTTTGCTATCATCGCCTCAGCCGCCGACGTCGTTATCGGTTACCAAAACATCAACAACAAGTTCACAAAGTTCTTTGGTTTCAAAGACTAACGTCTCTTAATGTTCAAGGAAGCGGTGAACAACTTCTAACACTCCCCCTTGTTCATCACCTTCCTCATGACATCTCGCACAATCCTATTTGGAACCGATGTTGGGCAGTCTTCCTTGGTGTGATTGTCTTCGTCATCATGTCTGCGAGGTTATCTTCTGTTGGTACATACGTGAATTCAAGTTGCCGAGACTCTACCTTTTCTCGCAAAAAGAAATGTTGAATGTCAATGTGTTTGCTTCTCTCTGAAGTTGTGTAATTTTTCGCCAGTGCGATAGCTCCCTGGTTGTCTGCCAAAACTGTCTGTGTGGTACATTTTAGTGTATCTGCACCTATCTCTTTCAAGAAGCTTTGCAGCCAGAGGACTTCTTTCGATGCATGGCTCATTGCAACGTACTCAGCTTCCACCGTCGAGAGTGCGGTCGTCCTCTGCTTCTTACTGCTCCATGATATTGCTGCGCCGGCTAACATGAACAAATAACCATTAATAGATCTTCGATCTATTTTGCAGCTCGCCCAATCCGCATCGCAGAACGCTTTCATCTCTTCTCCGGTCCTTTTATACGTCAAACCTAAAGTTTTCGTCTGTTTGACATATCGTAGTATGTGCTTGACTCCTGTCCAGTGATCTCTACTCGGTCGATCATTGAACTGGCTCATATATGTGACAGAAAATGCCAGGTCGGGTCTTGTTCCTCCTGCAAGATACAACAATCCTCCAACTGCTCGCCTGTACTGGTAGGCTCCGTCTCCAGTCATAACTTCGTTCTCTGTCGCCTTGTTGAACTTCATTCCAGGATCAAGTGGCGTTGATGCCCCTTTGGCGTCTTCCATCCCGAATGTGTTCAGTAGTTCTCGGACATAAGTTGTTTGGTCTAGAGTTAGTGAACCATCTTCTTTTCTGTCCACACGCATAGATAGTATATGTTTCGCTCTTCCCAAGTCTTTTATGTTAAATTCTTTGCCTATTTTTGTTATAAATGTCTTGATTATTTCTTCGTCTTTGGATATCATCAACAAATCATCAACGTATACGCCTACGATGAAGTCACGATCTTCATTAAAATAAATGCATGGATCAGCCTTCGATCGTTGAAGTCCACTTAATTGAAGGAACTCGTCGAGTTTTGTGTTCCACTCTCTTCCCGATTGATGCAAACCATAAAGACTCTTCTTCAGCATACATACTTCGTCTCTTCTTCCTGTCTTGCACCATGGACTTGGCTGTTCCATATAAACTTCTTCCTTCAATGTTCCATTTAGATATGCCGCTGTGACATCGAGTTGATGTACTTCCCAGTTTCGTTCAGCTGCCAACGCCAGGAGGATTCTAATTGACTTTATCTTCACAACTGGAGAATACGTCTCGTGATAGTCGATGCCTTCTACTTGCGTATGTCCCTGTGCGACCAATCTAGCTTTGTATCTGTCCAGATTTCCATCTTCGTCAAATTTCTTTTTAAGGATCCATTTACATCTGACAATCCGTCTTCCATTTGGTCGTGGGACTAGAACCCATGTCTCATTCCGACTTAGATTATCTAACTCCTCTTGAATAGCAGCTTCCCATTTCCCAGCATCAGGTCTGGATAAAGCTTCTTCCACTGTACTAGGATCTTGTTCGGTATCCTGTTGCACATCTGCATTGCAGGCATAACATTTCTTCTCCTGCGTCTTCTTCTTAGCCAGTCGTTCCGAACGTCTTGGAATTACGTCCACGTCAAAATTTCGATCAACAACAGTTTGCGATTCAATTAACATAGGGTGGTTTTCATTCATCTCCCCCATGTCATCAACCTGCTGCTCTCGTTCTGCATTTCCATGTCTATCTGCGGGATGCGTCTCGTCTTCCACGCTCTTCACGCTAAACAGAATATCTTCTTCACAATCAGTACTTGTACGCGGGGTTGTTTTATTTGTCGTTGTCTTACATGGAAATGAATACTCGTCAAATACCACATTTCGACACACAAATATTTCGTCGGTTTTCATGTTCCATAATTTGTAACCCTTAACACCGTCAGGATATCCTATTAGCACACACTCTTCTGACTTTGCATCAAGCTTCGATTTCTTCTTTCTTGGATTTACAACACACCAAGCCTTACATCCATAGACTCGTGTGTGGTTTAGTTTCGGTTCTTTTCCCAACCATAAACTCTCTGGCACCTTCCCGTCAACGGCATTAGACGGACATTTGTTTCTAATGTAGCATGCCGTATTAAGTGCGTCAGCCCATAATGTTTTTGAAATACCAGATTCAATTAGTAAACATCTCGTCATGTCCATTATTGTTTGATTCATTCTTTCAGCAACTCCATTTTGTTGCGGAGTTCCAGGAACTGTGGTCTGCCGTTGAATGCCATAACGCTTCAGATAAGCATTGAATTCATTACTGATATATTCACCACCATTGTCACTTCTTAACACTTTCACCTGCCTTCCATGCTTATTTTCGGCCATTCGACGGTATTCATCAAACTTGTTGAGGACATCACTCTTCTTCTTTATGGGAAACACCACAGTGTACCTCGTGTAGTCATCAATAAAAGTGACGAAGTAATTTGAACCACCTTTTGATCTAGGTTCTACTTTACCAACTACATCTGAATGGATCAACTCCAGTGGCGCTGTTGCTCGAGTAGCTTCTCCTACAGCGAAACTCTTGCATTTCAGTTTTCCCAGGGTACAAACTTCACAATTGACCACTTCTCCTTCATTCTTCTTCTTCTGGTTTTTATTTGGTTTGTTACAATCGATTAATGTTTCTACTGCGTCTAGATGAAGATGACCTAATCTTCTGTGCCACAGGGATCTGTTATTTCCCTTTGTGAATTTAGCCTTGGGAACAACTTCTTCTAATTTGTACAGTCTTCCCTCGCGAAAAGCTGTGAGTATAACAACTCCATTTTTCTCTAAAACTTGTGCTTTTCCATTTTTGAAAACGACTTCTAACCCTCTTTCTTCCAGCCTTCCAACTGAAATAAGGTTGCTATCCAAATTTGGTGCAAACAAGATATTATTCAACTGCATGTTAATTCCTCCATTCTTCTTGTTTAGAATAAATTCTGCATGTCCAGTCCCTAAAACATCTAACTTCTCTCCATTTGCAACTTCTATGTTTGATTTACATTCCTTGAATGAATGCAATTTACTTCTGCATGGTGTCATATGCTCTGTGGCAGCACTATCTAAATACCAGACAAGGGGATTAAAGTTCATATTATCTGTTGCTCTAAGTGCTTTGCCAGCCACCTTCTTGACTTGTTGAACAGCTGGCTTGCTTCTTTCATGCCCACTGTTTTCACCACCTGGACAGTCTCTAGCTATATGACCCCATTCACCACAGCAGTAACAACGCACTCGTCGTCGATCGTTGTTATTTCCATGGGAATTTTCGTCTTTGCTGTCAATTCTTCTTCTTTCGTTAGCTGAGAATCTCCGCGGGAATTGCTTCTTCTTACTATTTGTGAAAAGTGCTTTTGCTTCTCCTTCTTCTTCTTCTTGAACACTTTTCTTATCTTCTTCACGTCGCAGTATTCTCTTTTCTTCAACAAGTAGCCTAGCCTTTACCTTCTTCGTCGAAAGGTCATTCTCATCTTGCTCTAGATTGAGAATGAGTGGCTCATACGAACTAGGAAGCCCCATAAGCATTACCATAGCTACTTCCTTATCGTTAAAACCATACCCACTACTTGTCAGTTTTCGATGCAGATCCATTAGACGTCCTAGATAACTTTTCGTGTATTCGTTTTGTCTCATTTGAACATTAAAGAAGTCGCGCATTAACTGGAGAATGTGTAAGAGACCATACTTTGAATGTATTTCTTCTAAAATCTCCCACGCTTCCTTCGCACTTGTACAACTACCAATGTCGTCTAAATAATTGTCTTCGACAACAAGAAACAAAAATGTCAGAGCACGATTGTTTTTCTTTTTATCTTCGTTATTTATGGTATCTCCGAAACCTGGATCTATTGCATCCCAGCAATCTTTTTGGACTAGCGCTGCTTTCGCTCGTATTGACCAAGTGTGGTATATATCTGAGGTTAATCGGGGAATTTTAAATTCGTCCATTGTGATAATGTGCACTCAGCTCACAATATAGACGGACAGATATTTATTTTGTTTTCGTTACGTCAACCAGAAAAACAAAATGTTGTGGTGGCACTCAGCTTCCAACAACACCAAGCAGTTTATAATAAATCAAAGTAAAATATTACTTACATGTTAGTGATCCATTCTGTTTCAGCCTTGGGTGTTCTGGGCCCATAACCTGTTAGAATTATTGTGGAATGACTTACTGCATGGACACACATAACGATAAATACTTTAGTTTAATTAAAGAATGTACAATTTTGCTATCATCGCCTCAGCCGCCGACGTCGTTATCGGTTACCAAAACATCAACAACAAGTTCACAAAGTTCTTTGGTTTCAAAGACTAACGTCTCTTAATGTTCAAGGAAGCGGTGAACAACTTCTAACAGTATGCTCATCATGTAACGTATGTACCTAGCCTCATCTCGCCGGCTATTCTATCCAGCCTGTATAAAGCAGGGCTGTATGCTCATCATGTA
Organism: Isoperla grammatica; assembly: GCA_945910005.1. Taxonomy (NCBI): domain Eukaryota; kingdom Metazoa; phylum Arthropoda; class Insecta; order Plecoptera; family Perlodidae; genus Isoperla; species Isoperla grammatica. The sequence goes on along the minus strand of OX246738.1, from coordinate 11,759,853 downwards.
ACGTATGTACCTAGCCTCATCTCGCCGGCTATTCTATCCAGCCTGTATAAAGCAGGGCTGTATGCTCATCATGTAACGTATGTACCTAGCCTCATCTCGCCGGCTATTCTATCCAGCCTGTATAAAGCAGGGCTGTATGCTCATCATGTAACGTATGTACCTAGCCTCATCTCGCCGGCCATTCTATCCAGCCTGTATAAAAGCAGAGCTGTATGCTCATCATGTAACGTATGTACCTAGCCTCATCTCGCCGGCCATTCTATCCAGCCTGTATAAAAGCAGAGCTGTATGCTCATCATGTAACGTATGTACCTAGCCTCATCTCGCCGGCTATTCTATCCAGCCTGTATAAAGCAGGGCTGTATGCTCATCATGTAACGTATGTACCTAGCCTCATCTCGCCGGCTATTCTATCCAGCCTGTATAAAGCAGGGCTGTATGCTCATCATGTAACGTATGTACCTAGCCTCATCTCGCCGGCTATTCTATCCAGCCTGTATAAAGCAGAGCTGTATGCTCATCATGTAACGTATGTACCTAGCCTCATCTCGCCGGCTATTCTATCCAGCCTGTATAAAAGCAGAGCTGTATGCTCATCATGTAACGTATGTACCTAGCCTCATCTCGCCGGCTATTCTATCCAGCCAGTATAAAGCAGAGCTGTATGCTCATCATGTAACGTATGTACCTAGCCTCATCTCGCCGGCTATTCTATCCAGCCTGTATAAAAGCAGAGCTGTATGCTCATCATGTAACGTATGTACCTAGCCTCATCTCGCCGGCTATTCTATCCAGCCTGTATAAAAGCAGAGCTGTATGCTCATCATGTAACGTATGTACCTAGCCTCATCTCGCCGGCTATTCTATCCAGCCTGTATAAAGCAGAGCTGTATGCTCATCATGTAACGTATGTAGCTAGCCTCATCTCGCCGGCTATTCTATCCACCCTGTATAAAGCAGAGCTGTATGCTCATCATGTAACGTATGTACCTAGCCTCATCTCGCCGGCTATTCTATCCAGCCTGTATAAAAGCAGAGCTGTATGCTCATCATGTAACGTATGTACCTAGCCTCATCTCGCCGGCTATTCTATCCAGCCTGTATAAAAGCAGAGCTGTATGCTCATCATGTAACGTATGTACCTAGCCTCATCTCGCCGGCTATTCTATCCAGCCTGTATAAAGCAGAGCTGTATGCTCATCATGTAACGTATGTACCTAGCCTCATCTCGCCGGCTATTCTATCCAGCCTGTATAAAGCAGAGCTGTATGCTCATCATGTAACGTATGTACCTAGCCTCATCTCGCCGGCTATTCTATCCAGCCAGTATAAAAGCAGAGCTGTATGCTCATCATGTAACGTATGTACCTAGCCTCATCTCGCCGGCTATTCTATCCAGCCTGTATAAAAGCAGAGCTGTATGCTCATCATGTAACGTATGTACCTAGCCTCATCTCGCCGGCTATTCTATCCACCCTGTATAAAAGCAGAGCTGTATGCTCATCATGTAACGTATGTACCTAGCCTCATCTCGCCGGCTATTCTATCCAGCCGGTATAAAAGCAGAGCTGTATGCTCATCATGTAACGTATGTACCTAGCCTCATCTCGCCGGCTATTCTATCCAGCCTGTATAAAAGCAGAGCTGTATGCTCATCATGTAACGTATGTACCTAGCCTCATCTCGCCGGCTATTCTATCCAGCCTGTATAAAAGCAGAGCTGTATGCTCATCATGTAACGTATGTACCTAGCCTCATCTCGCCGGCTATTCTATCCAGCCTGTATAAAAGCAGAGCTGTATGCTCATCATGTAACGTATGTACCTAGCCACATCTCGCCGGCTATTCTATCCAGCCTGTATAAAAGCAGAGCTGTATGCTCATCATGTAACGTATGTACCTAGCCTCATCTCGCCGGCTATTCTATCCAGCCTGTATAAAGCAGAGCTGTATGCTCATCATGTAACGTATGTACCTAGCCTCATCTCGCCGGCTATTCTATCCAGCCTGTATAAAGCAGAGCTGTATGCTCATCATGTAACGTATGTACCTAGCCTCATCTCGCCGGCTATTCTATCCAGCCTGTATAAAAGCAGAGCTGTATGCTCATCATGTAACGTATGTACCTAGCCTCATCTCGCCGGCTATTCTATCCAGCCTGTATAAAAGCAGAGCTGTATGCTCATCATGTAACGTATGTACCTAGCCACATCTCGCCGGCTATTCTATCCAGCCTGTATAAAAGCAGAGCTGTATGCTCATCATGTAACGTATGTACCTAGCCTCATCTCGCCGGCTATTCTATCCAGCCTGTATAAAGCAGAGCTGTATGCTCATCATGTAACGTATGTACCTAGCCTCATCTCGCCGGCTATTCTATCCAGCCTGTATAAAAGCAGAGCTGTATGCTCATCATGTAACGTATGTACCTAGCCTCATCTCGCCGGCTATTCTATCCAGCCTGTATAAAAGCAGAGCTGTATGCTCATCATGTAACGTATGTACCTAGCCTCATCTCGCCGGCTATTCTATCCAGCCGGTATAAAAGCAGAGCTGTATGCTCATCATGTAACGTATGTATGTACCTAGCCTCATCTCGCCGGCTATTCTATCCAGCCTGTATAAAAGCAGAGCTGTATGCTCATCATGTAACGTATGTACCTAGCCTCATCTCGCCGGCTATTCTATCCAGCCTGTATAAAGCAGAGCTGTATGCTCATCATGTAACGTATGTACCTAGCCTCATCTCGCCGGCTATTCTATCCAGCCTGTATAAAGCAGAGCTGTATGCTCATCATGTAACGTATGTACCTAGCCTCATCTCGCCGGCTATTCTATCCAGCCTGTATAAAAGCAGAGCTGTATGCTCATCATGTAACGTATGTACCTAGCCTCATCTCGCCGGCTATTCTATCCAGCCGGTATAAAAGCAGAGCTGTATGCTCATCATGTAACGTATGTATGTACCTAGCCTCATCTCGCCGGCTATTCTATCCAGCCTGTATAAAGCAGAGTTGTATGCTCATCATGTAACGTATGTATGTACCTAGCCTCATCTCGCCGGCTATTCTATCCAGCCTGTATAAAGCAGAGCTGTATGCTCATCATGTAACGTATGTATGTACCTAGCCTCATCTCGCCGGCTATTCTATCCAGCCAGTATAAAAGCAGAGCTGTATGCTCATCATGTAACGTATGTACCTAGCCTCATCTCGCCGGCTATTCTATCCAGCCGGTATAAAAGCAGAGCTGTATGCTCATCATGTAACGTATGTATGTACCTAGCCTCATCTCGCCGGCTATTCTATCCAGCCTGTATAAAAGCAGAGCTGTATGCTCATCATGTAACGTATGTACCTAGCCTCATCTCGCCGGCTATTCTATCCAGCCGGTATAAAAGCAGAGCTGTATGCTCATCATGTAACGTATGTACCTAGCCTCATCTCGCCGGCTATTCTATCCAGCCGGTATAAAAGCAGAGCTGTATGCTCATCATGTAACGTATGTATGTACCTAGCCTCATCTCGCCGGCTATTCTATCCAGCCTGTATAAAAGCAGAGCTGTATGCTCATCATGTAACGTATGTACCTAGCCTCATCTCGCCGGCTATTCTATCCAGCCGGTATAAAAGCAGAGCTGTATGCTCATCATGTAACGTATGTATGTACCTAGCCTCATCTCGCCGGCTATTCTATCCAGCCTGTATAAAGCAGAGTTGTATGCTCATCATGTAACGTATGTATGTACCTAGCCTCATCTCGCCGGCTATTCTATCCAGCCTGTATAAAGCAGAGCTGTATGCTCATCATGTAACGTATGTATGTACCTAGCCTCATCTCGCCGGCTATTCTATCCAGCCAGTATAAAAGCAGAGCTGTATGCTCATCATGTAACGTATGTACCTAGCCTCATCTCGCCGGCTATTCTATCCAGCCTGTATAAAGCAGAGTTGTATGCTCATCATGTAACGTATGTATGTACCTAGCCTCATCTCGCCGGCTATTCTATCCAGCCAGTATAAAAGCAGAGCTGTATGCTCATCATGTAACGTATGTACCTAAATAGCCTAATCTCGCCGGCTATTCTATCGCTCATCATATTGATATGTCACGGTATTTATGTCTAGAACTTTACCTCTTTACCAGGTAGGGTTATTTTGGAGCACTTTGGATTGACGAAAGAGTATTTAGGTGACAAGGTCGAAAATGGGCTGCTGGTTTGGTCCTTCTGGATCATTTCTTCTTCTTTGTCGAGGTCAGGTAGGTAAAGATGGTCGCCGGGAGTGTACCGGGGCGTATGTAAATGTTGGTTCTTCTTGTACTCTTCCCTCTGTCGCAACCATCCTCCTCGGGTGTGAGGGCAACTAGAGTACCTAGCCTCATCGCGCAGGGTATTCTGTACAGTCTGTATAAAAGAAGATATGCTCATCATGTAACGTATGTACCTATAGCCTCAATAGTGCTGGGTATTCTGTATTCTGTACATTTGTATTCCCGCTCGATATGTTCTACACTTGTTCCGAAACAACCTTACGTCACAGTCACAGACATGTGAGTCGTGACCAACCAACAGGCCCCAGTACAAATACCGAACGCTTATAGGCCACGAGTCGGTGTCCGAGTAGACGGACACATCGGTTGAGGTTGTTTTGGGGTAGGGACAAGTTTACAAGTTAACTCGAATACTTTTCTCGGACGGTTCCAAATAGTTCCCAGCGAAACAACCAAACATTTGGATGAAAAACCATTTTCCTGTTCTAGAGATGGTTTGGAGCTGACAGATACATGAACGAACCTTTTTCAAAGAGCCCCTGAGATTGGACCCTTCTTACGACGCGAGAAGTTTGCCAGAGACGCGGCAAGCGGCAATCCCAGGCAATGGTGGATGTCTCAGAGCTGTAGGCAAGGTCCGTAAATCCCCCGGTTCGACGAGCCCCCTCCCGTCGAACTAGGGTTGCCATAAGATGTGGTGGTAAAAAGAGGACATTTCAATAAAGAGTGGTATACTCAGGGATTGATGCATATAGTGGGTCAGGGAGGGGTGAAACCCATAATAGGTGAAAAGGCTGATGTAGATAAGCTTGTAGTGGGCTAGTGAGAGAAATGTGTTTTCGTAGACTGAGGTGATCCCAGCTCGCAGTGAAACCCATAATAGGTGTACAGGCTGATGTAGATAAGCTTGTACTGGGCTAGTGAGAGAAATGCGTTTTCGTAGCCTGAGGTGATCCCAGCTCGCAGTGAAACCCATAATAGGTGTACATCCTGATGTAGATTAGCTTGTAAAGGGCTAGTGAGATAAATGTGTTTTCGTAGCCTGAGGTGATCCCAGCTCACAGTGAAACCCATAATAGGTGTAAAGCCTGGTGTAGATAAGTGGGCTAGTGAGAGAAATGTTTTTCGTAGCCTGAGGTGAATTATAATGAATAATTGTTAGTTTAAAATTACCCACCCTAATCTAAATAGTCATGCAGGCATAACAGTCCTGTTACTTTTATGCCACCCACCTGAAACCTGTTACCTGGCGATAATTGCAGCACAGGGGATGAGGTCAATCACTTGAGTTGACCAAGGGGGATAGCTAGCTGATATACATACACGCACATCGTTACGGAAAAGGAGGCGGCATACCTGCGAAATACTACGCTATACTCAGATACTGGCAGTACAAGAACATAATTTTATACAAACCGTCGGTGAATAAAATAAAACTAAACACATAATAATTATAAACATGAAGGATGAAGGCTTTAATGAATGAATCGTTGTATTGTATATTTGAACACATTTATTTTTAGGATTGGAATGCTCCTTTTATAAACATAAATAATCAATGTATCTGCACTCTCGCAAGTATTTCTTTCAGGGCAGTATGCACGAGTCTGTACTTGAAACTGAACTTGACTTGGTTGTCAAGACTATTGTTTTTCTTAAAGAAAACAGCATGTAACGAAACAATTCCTTGTTGCTCAAAATCAATTGGAGAATGCATCCGGGCCTCAGACAAGTACTTACAATTGTCTTTTACTTTTGCATATCGCATCTCATGGTCAGTGGTAACAATATTCCAAACATTACATAAGGGTAATTTAAAAAAAGGTTAAGTATTGCTACTGAGTAGCTACAAGTATGAACGGAGAACTTGAAGAACACATTTTTATTGTATGGTTTCTGAAGACTTTTTAATGGGGTACTCATACGTGAAGCCGTACAAATAATGAATGCACGGTCGTAAACCTTCTAGCTCTCGGAAATGTAGACCTATACAAAATGGAATGCACACACCGAACAGCATATGCATATATATATATATTATATATATATACCTACATACAATACCAACCTCGACAGTATGAATACAATCCAATTGTAGTTTTTGATCCCGCTTGGTCAGAGACCAGAAAGTTTGTATACCTAAAATATTACTTTCTTGTGTGTGCGTGTTTATATACATAAATTAGAAGAGTGACAATAGACGTTATTTGCGTTATTTAAATACATCATTTCCCATGATATGAAGTTATAGAAAAGTACCAAGATATTTGTTACGACTTCACACAAGGTACCTTATTTGTGTTATACAACAAATCAAGTCTTCAAAATACGTGAATGTTTTTTTTTTAAATGAATATAATTGTATCAAATGTTATGCTGTTGGGAAATAATTCACAAGGAACGACCTGTGAAGAATGTGACATATAGAACAGGCCTCAAAGTATTATCATATCACCTCTCTTGCGAGTGAATCGAATCAGAAAGTGAACAATTAGATCACAAGAGAAGGCCCTACATACATATACATATTGCTTCATGTAAATATCGACAGTCGGCAGGCACACTGACAGGCCATGGAAGTAATAAACATATGTTCACGTCTTCGTCCCTGCCACACGCAGGCTTAGGAAGTAATAACAACAACAACGCGTGCTGTTACCGTTACTTAGAGCAGTCAACCAAAATGGCAGTGCAACATGATGGAGATTGGTCTACACACATTTTAAACGAAGAATTAATAGCTTTCAACAAGATTTCATTCTTAATGGTTTACCTAACGTACGAGTTTACTGAGCAAATACTCTCTTAGTTCAAAGTTTTACAGTTTGCCTTAGTTACGTTAGATGTACAAGGAAGGACTGGCTACTGAATTTGAGAGTAACTGGTCGTCAACTCTCTTAATCCCAATTTAATAACAATCCACAATCATTTGAGTGTAATGTGGACATTAGTATGTCTTTAAGGCATTTCAACAAGACTCTATTAAAAATGTGTGTATTCCAGCCACGAGAATGAATGCAGGTCCGACGCTCGTTCAGAACGCCAGCTTCTTCATAAGGAGATAGATGTGTTGGTCTACTTCGAACCCGTGCAGGTTGTTAGCGTCTCCCTGCAGCCTCATCAGCAGACCCCCGTATGAGACGTACGCCGCTCTGTAACACAACGCACGGGGAATCAATTCACTTGCTGACCGGGCGGGCACACGCCTCCTTGACTCCCTGGCATACACATTATCGTGTGTGCTCGACGACACTAATTATGCACAATTCCGTACTTTTGCATGTGTGATTTTGATTGAAACAATTGACTATGTTTGTTGGGTGAACCACACCATACGATAGGACACGATGGCGCCATTTTGGAGAAGTAAGTTAAGTTTTACTAGACTGGTCATCGCGAATAGCCTCGTTGATAAGGTAAGGCGCTATATAAGTATCAAAAACACACACAAAAAAACTATCACAAACAGGATATGGTCCACGGACGTTTCTATTCATTTATGAGACAATTCTTGTATCAAAAAATTAATTAAATCAATCATAAAATACAAACTACAATTAATATGTGCGCCATGCGCATCGAACCCAATAGTTGATGAATCCTCAACATCACATCATTGCACTCGCAACCATCCAAAATTACACATTGCGTATATTGTTACTATGAGCCATAAAGTGCGTCTAGATTAGACTCACGATCTAATAATATGTAAATTCATTCATACTTGCGATTTGAGCCACGCTTACATTTCTTTCAAATGGTTGGAAACATTTCTTAAAAGTAAAAAAGGTTGGTATTCGAGTAGGGGACCATAATTTCAAGCGTCGCTGTTCGCCGCATTTATTATATTTGCAACAATGATGGATGCACTAGGAGGCAATGGACAAGGTGTCGTGACATCGTCTCACGAGATTGAGATGTGAGATCCCATGCCAAGCCTGCGGGGGGGGGGGGGGGCAGGGGGGCTCCTAGTCATCCAACAAGCGGACCTATATTTAAAGTAACCAACACAGTTCCCGGGGCTCAAGAATGTAGCCAGTACTGAACTGAAGTGAACTATAAGATGGCTTACCGTGTCGAGATTTGAACCAAACACCCCAGTCTCGTAACTCACACGCCATACAATAGATATAATTTTAAGCATCGATTCAGAAAATATAACTTCAATTCCACAACAATTCAATTCCTGATAAATAAAATTCAGGAATTAAAATTTAGATATTACGAAGTTATGTACATGGGCAGCAATAATATGACACTTTATAAACGTAATATCACGTGATTACATTACACACATATTTCTAACTTTCGACACGTATTACAATTCATGGGATGTAACTTACATTATATTACACGAAGCATAGTATAGTGCGCTAGCTTCCAACAACATTAAATACAATAATAAATGCACCTAATTGTACACCCTTGAAATAAGACTACAAATGTAAGATCATGTCAATGTGCCTTGCGCATGTATGTTGGCTAAATGTATACGTCATGCGTCTCCCAGTGGCGTGTCTTGAATGTGAAACCATTAAACCAAGTCATAGTTCACATCCATACTAAATGCATTAACCTCTTCGTGCTGTATATTGCAATGAGCGACCAATGGGCACGTTTCGCATTACCATAATAATATGTACACTCGCTTCCCGCAACCGCCGGTTTGAACAGTGGCGCGATTAATCATTGTTTACACAAAATATCCACGGTGAACCGTACTTGCTATACCCATCCTGTATTGTCCCTCCTCCCCTCGCAGTCGACCGGCCCAAGCAAGATGGACGCACTCGTCGTGTTGACTGTACAGGGTGATAATGTATTCCTCGTCGGTCGCCAAAGTTGATTCCATGCACGGACGTGGCGTCACTCAAGGTGTAGGGTCAACAGGTTACAAGGGCAGTGGTGATAGTGGCAGTGAAATGATTCTACACAACCAGCTAACCACACTGCCATTGCACCCCGCTACATCACTCAAACCACGTCTTGTGTATGCAGCTCAGCTCACCACCCCTATCTCACAACGTGGCGGTTGTCTGACCATGATGACAACCACAACCGTCGATTGTTCTTTATAATCATCATCATCATGTATTATATTATTATTTATAGAAATTGCAGAAAAAGGTTTGCCCAACCGAGAATTGAACCCAGGGCTTTACGTACCGACGCCAGGGCAAACTTTAAGAGGCAAACTCTTGGCCGGTCGTGCAAAACTTTTAGCTACACTTCTCCATAAACTTGTGTAGGTCTAATGAATATTTTTACACATGTTTTGAATGATGTTCTCGCTATGACATGGAATGCTAGACAGCCAGTGTGGAATGTGACCCGTACCATTTCTAAGCCATTTTGAATTGGGGTATCGCATGTTATCCGATTATGGTTTATTTATCGTTTCACTATTTAGGATAAAATAAATGCATTTTTTATATTTAAAAATATTAAAACAAAAATCCATTTGTAAATCCGCGTTAGTAAAATCTATTAAACTAACGTTATTATACAATATCTGTATGAACTTTTAACATTTTAATTAATTGCACTAATGCGAGTAGTCGTATAGAGGTAACGTTCCTTTGGAATATAATGTGATCAAAACCAACAAATTTAACAAAAATAAATTTAGTGACGATTAGTTTTGAATGAAATAATTCGTTACTTGGACTACTAAAATGCAGAGATTATGAAAATTCAAATTTATGATTATGAATTTAAGTATACTATATATTTGTGAGTGCAAGGCAATCACGTAATTCCCAAGTTCTTTGTGATGCATTTTGTGCCTGGCCTGGACCGCCGTATTGCTAATGAATTCACACATGGCAATTCTCACACGTCCAACATTGAACACATTTCCATAATCAAGTTTCAATTCCCTCGGGAGCTTCATCCAGCAAGCCTAAAACACGTCTAAAAGACGTCACTCAACATTATGATCCGCTTGAATCAAATCATAACGATGCAGATTACTACAATGCGGCTCTGAACTTTACGACTGGCCGTACTTCGTTATAAATACGTACGCCACTACAATTTACAAACATTACATTTTAAGGTAAGGGTGTACATTGTACGGTCATCTCGATACTATAATTATATACTTCGGTAAGCCCGAATCTATTAACAGCTGTGCTATACATAAACGCACTTGCGAGATGAGCAAGTAAGTACTCGCGGTATGGCTCTGAAAGCAGATACGCTCGAACTCAGAGGTGCCCAACCTTTTACACCCTGTTTGTGGCCGACTCCGGGCACATTCGTGGCCCATTGATGCGAGGGATGAGTGGGAGCTAGGGTGAGAAGATATTTGGAAATTTAAATCCAATATCGTACATGATCTCGTGGCCAGCCAGTTGGGAAACACTCGCATTGCTCAAGTTTCAACCTTCCACGCGAATGTGTGTCCTCGAATTCAACCATCATTCGTATTATTGGTATAATCCTGCTTCCAACGCAGCAGGTCTAGAGTTGGATTCGATTCCCGGTCGGGGCGAACATGTTCGATTATTGCTTTCCCATGGAACAACAACAACAACAGCCACAATATATTACTGCGGTGGCCCCGACCGCGACGACCATTCATGCAGACTCGATCTCCGAGGTGCTTAAGAGCTTCTGTCCGAAGACTCTATTATGCAACGTGCCAAACTTTAACACTTTTATTATATTACTTCACAGTAGGCAAAATGCAACATCCAGTTACCTTTTCAGTGACCGATGAATGGCCGGGCCAGTTAAATGTTGTAACAAGCGTAATCAAAAAATGTTTGCAATCGTACGGTAAATAAAACTTGGTAACTACCTCCACACAACGACGTGTTTTCTGACAATCAAACAACGAAAAGTGAGTTTTTCCTTTTTGGTTCAACCTTGTCTATATGTTATGATTGATGGAAAGTGGGTAAGTTGACGTCGTTTAGATGAGAGCTGCAATAACATGGTAAGAGAGCCTATTCATATCGTGGCTAAAAGTGGGCGTATATTGATTGGCTTAGGTTACATCGACACGACATGCAGGCTTACTGGTGTCTCCCAATGGCCTAACCTATTGTGTTAGCCCGCTGCCAGTTGGCATAGGCCATGTAAATGCCATGCCAAGAACGTGCGGGGCTGCATCTCGCTTGCATCACGGGTGCAATATGTCACGCATTGCGATGCAACGGCGAAGAAAGGTCGGAGTCGGGCGGCAAACTGCCCGGGATTAGGACACCACACACACGGATGTATTTTGGACCCGATGCATTAGCCCACCGCTCTAGTGCATCAAGTTTGTATTCGTTTGAATACAATGCCATGAGTACTCTTTGTGGTAATTCAATTAGAATATAAGGCCTACTTAACCTTGTTGTCAAGGAATAGCTGTTTATTTCGAGAAGCACTGGATAGTTTCACGTAGAGATTACGTCATTCTAATGTAAGACATAATTATAGGAAAGCAACGCACCGAACTCAGAAGCCATAGCTCGATAAACCACTAAGTAACCAGTAACAACTAGGCTAAACTGCACCTGGCAGATTCTTCATTGACAGCAGTGTTGCCTTGCCGCGCATGCCGTGCTGCAACTGCAATCGTCTTTAGAATATGACATATTGAACTAAAACCCAACAATATATAATGTAAAAACTCTGTCAAACCCGTTGTTTTAACATATTGTGCGAAGTACCAACATAAATGGGACGCGAAGTAATGTGACTTGACCCAAGACTATCGGCAACCCAAGACAACCTTACACTTGCTTACATCACAGGCGAGGTATTCGTAGCCAATCAGCGATCGGTATTTGCGCGCGCTAGTCTGGGGCGGTTCGCTGGTTGGCTAAGAGTGCCTCGCCTGTGACGAAAGCATATTATGTAAGGTAGTCTTGGGTTGCCTATACCTTCCAGATAGATGCTGTCGTCACAGGCGAGGCACTCGTAGCCAACCAGCGCACCGCCCAGGACAAGCCCGCGCAAATACCGATCGCTGATTGGCTACGAGCCTCTCGCCTGTGACGGAAGAATCCGTAAGGTAGTCTTGGGATAACTTTAAATGAACCATTGATCACATTTTTCCAAGAAAAACTTTAGATTGACCCATTTCTCGAGTGGTGGGAAACCACGAAACCTGTGACGAAACCTACGTTAGGTTGAACGTTGACTGGAAGACTTCACGGACTACATTTCCTTTTTTTAATGTTAACTTCAACGTATGCGTTCGAATGGAGATCCACTTGTTTATGCTGCGGTGCACGAAGGAGCTTTTGTGGGGTTCGCTTCCAAATTCTTATTATTGTGTGATTTCTCTACGCTCTATGACAAAATGGAATCGTAACAGCAATTATGATAGTTGGATACTTCTTCTTATCGATAACGATGTTACCAGGTATACTGTGTTTGGTTCTTTGGTCTATTATAACCTCATAATATAATTTGAAATCTCGATTCTCGATTACCAAGTAGCCTACTTTATCAGCATGTATATTTGTAAAACTTAGTGTAAGATTTCATATTTTATGACTGACTTTTGATGAATAAATATCTGTCACTTGGCCAGTCGAGGTAGATCCCTCCTCGTGGTAACCGGCGTCCGAAAAGAGGGCTCTTGTGCATATATTTTGTAATTTCAATTCATTCCTCTCATATGACCATTACCAATCACCATCTTTGTATCATAAACAATTCAAGAAACGAAGAAAATGAAAACATAAAGCACCTGCTTTTACTTCCTACTTGTTTTATAAACGAAATCACTGTAAGTATACAAGTATGATACGATACTACACAGTACACAGTATTAAATGCTAACAAAATACGATTATTTTTACAAGTATACTTAATTAATTGAACAAGATGAATAATTTATTTATTTATTTTATTTCACCGTATGATTTGTACATAATACAAATATTGGTATAAACTATACAAAATAACTATCCATACAAAATAAAATACCACCTCTTGAAGTAGACAATGTAAATGCACCATTAAGAAGTAATTACGGTGAAACAAAGCGGGAATTTTGGAATATTCAGGACACGTAGGATACGGAATTCACTCCGCTTTGCTGTGCATCAGTCAATCCTCGCCTTCCTATACATGACTACTATACCCAATGATATTCAACAGCTATATTAGGCTAGATGCGTAACCTAGCAACCACAAGAAGCCATTTGAATCGGGCAAATAACACAGGCGGGAATAGGAGTCTCTAACTCGACTTTCTGCCGCTCGCAGCGCTAGCAGTACTGAAAGGTCCAAATTAGCATTTAAACATGCCCAATTCAAAATGGCTTCAAATTGCTACTGAGTGAAAGGTTGGGGGACTGGTGATCTAGCCTACTATAGCTGTTGAATATCATTGACTATACCTACCTATAGGCACTTTGGAAGAAATACGCAATGAATATAATACTCATGACTGGCCGAATGATACTCGGTGTACTCGGCAAACATACGTTTGCGTGCTTTTCAGTGCAGGACTGAATTGTGTCAGTCCAAAGTTTTTGGCAATGTAAGAAATAGCTTAAGCACACTTAATTATGTACTATGCAACCATTACGTCAAATCATTTTCCAGAATGAAAAAGTAAGAACCAAGTTATCTATACTCGAGGCTTCAATGAAAGAATTGAGTACAACAAATTTCGCACCAGAGAAAAGCGAATGAATTAATCACGGATTGACTGTTAACTGTGCATGACGCGATGGTGTGTGGTGACGATACGAATGCCAGCCTCCAACGCGTCGCGCAAGGATCACGCAGACGCACGTACGCAACGTGACGCATCGCGCTCACGCAAGCGTCATTGCGTGATGAATACAGAACACTTTCAGTATTTATTTTTAGAAAATCAATAAAACAACATAAAAACATTTGTTATACATTCTCGGATTTGAATATAAGATTTATAGATTTAAAAATAAATATTCATGATTTTTTTAAGGTTTTTGCAATGGCTTTTTAAACATCTCTTAATAAAGGTACCATTCGTCACATCGAAAAGAAAAAAATCGCAATGATTCCCATCAAAACATTTAATTTTAAAGTTTAAACAGCGGTAAATGAGATCAAAGGTCCCATTTGACTGTCATAAAATCAAAAAAAAATGGTGTCCTGAAACATGGACGTGGGGACTGAGAGGGCTAAGAAAGACAGTTGCAGGAACTGTAGTAAAGTGGCCGTACATCAACCTTTCTCATGCTTTCGTCACAGGCGAGGAACCCGGCCCCACTCGTAGCCAATCAGCGATCGGTATCTGCGGGGGCTTGTCTCGGGCGGTTCGCTGGTTGGCTGGCTACGAGCTCCTCGCCTGTGATGAAAGCATCTGTAAGGTAGTCTTGGGGCGAGTTTATGGATAGGCTACTCACCCTACACCCCTGCACCCGACAGAAGGGACTCCGACGAGGTAGGGGAAAGGAGTCCACATGTGGGTTATTTTTAACAGCTATTTCCATGCGGCTTTTCATAAAGTGGTGATAGTATTAGTTGATGTGCGTAAAATGATGATTTTTTAAAACTAATATTTTAGCTTAATTTGAAAATATAGCTTGTTTTCAAAGCTTGATCCAAGAGTTGCTCCAGCCTGGCTAATTGCCCGGTCACCGGAAGCTGCATGACCCACCGGCACCAGGAAGGCCACAGGCACAAAAAGTACCATATTAAAAGCAATTAATTCTGCTATAACTAGTAGCATCGAAATAAGTAACCAGAGGTAGATGTTGTTTGTTCACAATATACGTCCAATAAAACCAACGGTATATTCGAGCTTAAAATGAATGCGGTAGATATAGTAAACGTTTCATATGTATCACTGTTTGTAGCGTGATGTGACTGGAAAACAATCAGTGGCCACTATAAATCTTCCAGTTAACAGGGAATTAAATAATAATAAATAGGTTGCAGATAACACACACGTTATTTATTGCAGAGATTTTCAGTACATTTCAACATAACAGTGCCCACTTCTAACAACTTTTGAATAGATACATGATATTGCGGCTTCATAGCTTGTGTGCATAAGGAATTACAAGGATTGGCAACATAAGGTTTTATAGACCGTGTATTATACTGCAGAGAAATTACCATGCAGTTAGACATCGAAACAATTAATATAAATGAACTATAACTTGGAATACACTCTTTGTTATCTGATATGATAGTGAACGAATGTTAATTACAACAAAAATATTAATAATAATAATAATAATAATAATAATAATAATAATAATAATAATAATAATAATAATAATAATAATAATAATAATAATCATAAAAACAACAATAATGAACATTTTATGGAATAAAAAGGTGATAACATTTGGTACAAATATGTATCTAGAATGGAAAGAGTGTATAATACACAATGTAGGGACTCCAAATGAAGTGCGTACAACATACAAATATTGTTTCCAGTCAATATGTTATTGATGAGGACACAAAATGGAATAATTCATTATAAAACAGCAAATCACAGAATATGGGGTGAAATTAGGTAAAACAGTTTCAGCAAGGACAGGGGAGTTGGGGGTTTGATAAAAATACATCGAAATCCAATAGAAATACTGTACGTTTTGGGTTTTGGCACCAGGTTGAATGAACATAATTAACTGTTGGGCCATATAAACTTAAATCACAGATAACTAATTAACTTTCTGTGCTTAAATAATACTGGTTTTGGAACTTACATACACATTAACATGAGTTTTACACATCTAGTAGTCACGTAGGCAAAAACATCATGTTGGGAACCATTACACAAATAAATGCGACCGCTTGGGGGGAAAAGCCTAAATTAAACCACCTATAATACCAGAGATGCTCAACCTTTATTTGCTTAGTACTACTCAAGTTAACGCGCATTATCGCGTACCCCTGTATCAGTTTTTTGTTGTGGTCATGAGGTTGTGATAAAACCAAAAGTATGCTATTTATATTTAGAACAGGAAGGCATGATATAAAAGTAAAAAAGGACGTATACTTCAGAAAAATTGTTCATAACATTCATTACACGAGCACATTCACTGAAGTGTATGTAATTATATGTATACGTAATTTTGTTATACTGGTACAATAAGTTTCTATTACACGTAATTAATCAAACGCCTCAATGGTGGTGAAGAACAGTACATTCAGGAAACATTAACCTAGGATCAAAATCATTTTCAAAATCATATATTTTCAATAACTAGAGCAATTATTACAAATTGTTTGAATATTATTCATATTTTTTCAAGTACCCTTTTAGAATGTCTCGCGCACCCCAGGTGGTACGCACACCCCAGGTGGTACGCGCACCCCAGGTGGTACGCGTACAACGCGTCGAGAATCTCTGACTATACTGACTTAGGTCCGTATGCATAGTCCAGACTCAAGCCTTCCTCAACCCATACCCAACCACCCATGCCCAACCACCAATCACGGAACGGCATTGCCATGTGGACGGCACTGTGATTGGTGGCTAGGTGAGGCTGAGGAGAGGCTGAGTTGAGGACGGCTTGAGTGTGAACTTTGAATTCGGGCCTTAGCCTAGATGGCGTAATTACATAATTTGCCAGAAGAATATAAAAATGCTCTATAACTACGTATTACACATTTTAACACTGTAGGACTATTGACACTATTAGTTGATCATACTACATTAATTGTGATCACACCCCATGTCTTTAATGATGAATTATTCATTACTTTCATGGATATCTGTGTGCTCAAGTAAGACATAGTACGTATCAAAACACGAATTTCTCTACTGTTAATTTCACACCAAATTCCCATCTGAATCCGTATTTACGTATTTACAACTAACGGTCCTCAATTTAGACCAACGTGGGAAATTACCAAGTTAAATTCACAATTCCCTAGGAAGAGCAAGTTACGAGCCAATCCGAGCTTGAGCATACAGTCATTGTAAAATGTAAATATGTAACTCGGATAAAAGCATGATAAAACACTCACCAAATGACAATAGTTAAACATAAGCATAACGTGCTCGTTGGAAGTAGGCCTATGTCCTTCGAGCAAATAGCCTTGTAAAGCTGTACTTGAAAAGACTAGTGAAATAAAACTACACAATATTCCAATGCATTGCCAATAGTTAATGGTACAATATTTATAACTAGGATCATTCTATATTATATCAATCACAGTGATGCACACTACATTATGCATACACAAGCAAATTGTTGTTTAAGTGAAGACCCCTGAATCAATTGCTACGACTTTATATCTTGTCAGGTTGATAGGCACCGTTCAAGTCCCATATTAAGTACCACTTGTCAACAGTGGTCGAATTGGGGGGGGGGGGGGAGGGGGATACGGTGAGAGGCCATCCCCACAAAAATAAATTAATAAGTTCAACCATGTCCATATAATGATAAACATTTATAACCATCCATCCCGAAGAATACTATTCTCTCCCATACAATTAGTCAAATTGTCAACGCGAAAAATATGTAATTAAAAAAAGAAAACAAGAGTAATACGTCCATTCCAGGGCCTACTTGATTCACCAATCACCACAATATAATTAATATAATATAATACATATAAATGTTATATTATAATGATATCGATAAAAATATAATACATCAACAGCGGAGAAGGCAAGAAGCGCCGCGATGCCTGTAGGCCTACGTGCCGTGGTGAACCAGTAGACCTTGGGGCCAATTATCTTAGATTTTGTACGAGTTTTTTTCTAAATTATTTAAGTAAATAGAGCATTTACGCGCATTATAAAAAACGGCAGACAAAATACCGCATTTTAGAAATAGTTCATGACCAACACCTCTCCCCGTTTGTAGGAATAATAGTTGGTCGTAATTTGTCAGTATCATAAACTAAGAATAGAAATATAAATATTTCCAATTCGACCACTGCTTGTGAAGGAGTGTTGTTCAGTATCTGGACACTTATACCGAGGTACTGTGTGACGCGGTAGGTACATCTTGCGTTTATTTACATATAAACAGATAATTAAAACTTCGATCCGATCCTAACACGCACTTATAGAGAGAGACAACTGCGGCTATGGGACTTGAACCGTGAACAACAGAAAGACAACGTTAGAGCTTGTGCAGGATCATACCGTATAATATTATATTTTAACACTTACAGTACCGTGAACGAACACCAGCTAGTTTTGTGCGAGATTCAGAGAGAGATAGAGACAGAGTGAGAGACAGAGAGAGAGAGAGTGAGTGAGTGGGTGTGAGAGAGATTGTATGTGCTGGAATGTCGTACCAGATAGTGCATTTACAGATTTCTAACTGCAGCTTTGTAAACGCGCAACTGGCACGCACTCCAGAACTTTCATCCCCACCGCCACCGAAGGAGCCCCGGCTGCGACTGAAGGACGGACGACTCGGGACGCGGTGACGTCACTCCATCGCGTCGGACCCACGTGGCGACCAGAACACGCGACACGCCCCACAAACAAGGCACATTACGTACTAATCCGTATCAGGCAATGTGATGTCATCGTGAAGGATTCGCCGCGAGAGTTCCCTGCGTGGGACGTGCAGTGCACTAGCCGTGCTTGCAATGCGCCCTGACTACGCCTACCAACAGATGCGCTGATAGTATCCCTACAATACCGGAGGCAGAGAACGAGATGCAACTACAGTGGAATCAGCGTTGGGAAACATAGTGGATGAATGGAGCCTCGATCTGTTGTTCCCTCTCGGCCATGCTCTTTCCACCCCACTCAAACGGCATAGAAAACAATGGCCCTCACCACTGTAACATTTCAGTGCTCTGTAATTGACCGCACTTCGACTTCCGTACTTGAATGTTTTCGAGATTTCTGTAAACCTTCTTTTTATGGCCGCTTTTAGCGGGTACAATAGGGTTCGACTACATTCATCTACTGTGGTTCTCAAGGCTGATTGAACTTTAGATTTAGGATGGTACGTCACTTCACTATTACGACACCCCCTTGCAAGATACGTCGAACTAACTTTAACTTGTCTCGTGCCAACGAAATAGCCGAGAAGAATGATAACAACAACTTCATTTTCCATTATTCTCGTTTATAACGCAATGGTGATACCGTGAACGGGTTCTGCCAACTCACATTCATTATGAATGAGAGTAAACAAATAAATGAACGTCACTCACGTCACGCATCTATTGGTTTACTTTACTTGTACAGAGGAGTGTGTAAACAGACCTATAACTGCGTTGCGTACACATTCTGACGCCGTGCATGTCAGCACGAGAGAATGCAGGAGAGTGCAGAACCCCTTCATTGCAAATTATGAGCAAGTATTTTGGGCGAAATCTATGACAGTAAGACTGTGTACTCTAAAACTAGTTTGAATCACTCCTATGGCTATGGGGAAAAACTACGTTTTACTATCTGACATCTGCTATTAATATATATGATAATATGACACATTAGGCGTAAGACCGGTGGGGTCTGTTTACAAGGCATATTTCAGCTTTCATATGAAGGAAAACCCAGAAAAAACTTTCAATGCAGTTTATCAGCGGCGGGAATTTAATCCACAACCGCCCAAAGCAATTTAAAAAAGTATCTTCATTTAGATCTTAATTGGCATTGATTATGCTACATATTAGTTTTCCTAATCATTCATCTGCACTTTTGACAAAACCCTAAACGTGTCTTGTTCATAAAAACTGAAATAAAGCATGCACGCAAGGAAGGCGAAACAAGTGAGAAGCAACAAGAACACGAGAAGTGTGTTTACCAACAAACTGTTGGAAGTTGATTGGAAAAATAATTCCCCAGCTCTGTTTCATTTGATAAGTGGAACTGAAAGGGTAGTGGGATATTTTTATTTTTCATTCTCAATTGAGTCCTCAGGGAGTTGAGTCTATTAGTAAAGTATGTAATACAGTTTCACATTTGCTAATATCTATTAGATACAATTATGTACAACTGTAAAGAAATTATTAAGTAATATGCCATTCTCAAGCGGCGAGATTTGGAGTCGTTTGGTGCTTTACACTCGTATGCCATGCAACTCGTATGCCATGCAAACTGCAACAGTTTGTTGCAGAGTTACTACAATTACATACATTAAGTTAAGATCGGTCAATAAAGCATAGTATGCAGCCATCTACTTACATTGTAATGCACAAGCCATGCATTAAGTTAAGATCGGTCAATAAAGCATAGTATGCAGCCATCTACTTATATACATTGTAATGCACAAGCCATGCATTAAGTTAAGATCGGTCAATAAAGCATAGTATGCAGCCATCTACTTATATTGTAATGCACAAGCCATGCATTAAGTTAAGATCGGTCAATAAAGCATAGTATGCAGCCATCTACTTACATTGTAATGCACAAGCCATGCATTAAGTTAAGATCGGTCAATAAAGCATAGTATGCAGCCATCTACTTACATTGTAATGCACAAGCCATGCAATAAGTTAAGATCGGTCAATAAAGCATAGTATGCAGCCATCTACTTACATTGTAATGCACAAGCCATGCATTAAGTTAAGATCAGTCAATAAAGCATAGTATGCAGCCATCTACTTACATTGTAATGCACAAGCCATGCATTAAGTTAAGATCGGTCAATAAAGCATAGTATGCAGCCATCTACTTACATTGTAATGCACAAGCCATGCATTAAGTTAAGATCGGTCAATAAAGCATAGTATGCAGCCATCTACTTACATTGTGATGCACAAGCCATGCATTAAGTTAAGATCGGTCAATAAAGCATAGTATGCAGCCATCTACTTACATTGTAATGCACAAGCCATGCATTAAGTTAAGATCGGTCAATAAAGCATAGTATGCAGCCATCTACTTACATTGTAATGCACAAGCCATGCATTAAGTTAAGATCGGTCAATAAAGCATAGTATG
>OX246738.1:11626256-11736256 GCA_945910005.1 Isoperla grammatica | reverse complement strand
CCGCGTAGTAGTGTCATGCTACGAAACTAAACTAAACAAGGAAACCAAAAGGTCAACTCAATGCACTCTCCCCATCGTTATGCTCTTACACCCTGGAAGAGGCTTACAAGTGCGCCACGTGACATGCCAAACAAACTTGTACGCGTTTACACGTGCAATTATTTAACCGCAGGATCGAACCAGTACGTACTCTTACGATAGAGTTGTAGGTATTATTATAAATCATGCTCTTACTGCACACAACTGCAACCATGCTTGCTGACCGAGATACGTATAATGCGCTATGTGATGTGTATAGGACCGTGAAAACGGAGAATTTCGTTTTTGAATTTACAAATTTCGGTTTTATTCAGTAACTTATATTTCAGCGGTTTTACCCATACTTCCTGTATTTTTACGTGCATGATTTAAAGTCACTCCTCTGTAACTCGACATCGTTGTCACGTTCTTCATATTTGGCTTACTTTACAATGAGACAGCGCTCTTTCACAATACAAAAAAATGTAAGTACTTTTCCGATCTACTTTTTCCAAAATAATGAAGTGAACATTTTAAAAATCCCTATCCTTTAACATTGGAGAGAGAGAAATTACACATTTCATCACCTTCACATAGATATAAAGGAGCCAAAAAACGTTGTCACGTCAACAAATTTAATATCAAAATGAAGCCAAGTTCTCAAGAAATACACATAAAGCAGAAAAAATGAGTATATCCGTACTACTTTTTGCGTTATTTGAGCCTAAAGTTGCATGTACGCTCAGAAACTTGGCAACAATGCAGAGTCGACTGCTCCAACAGGTCACTCCCCCGCCGCCCGCGACATGCTAGACCCGGCTGTCCACACTTGCCTGACGCAGACCAACGTTCATGAATACATTTTCCTTTATGATTTGTATGAATTCTTATGTCAAGATTGTTCTTGGAATACTTGTATTCTGCAACATGAGCCTTTTGTAGGCCAGTACTCAATTTTTGTAATCTAGAATTCTAAGCTTTTGATTGATTCAGTTATTTATTTTGTTGGTACATAATACGCAATATCTGTATTTGATCCTTGAAGTTAACTGTGCATTGTAATATTTTGTCTACGTTCTTTTTATGATGTTGATAGCGGACATTGACGTGCCCCGGGCCAGCGCCTAGGCACTCGCGCTGCGCTTTGTTGACATTGAAAGATTTCGTTCTTTCGTCGTCAACAATGTCGTGATTATCATCTAATATTAGGCCTACTTTGTATAGAATCCAAGGGCCAGCGTAGGACATCAGCCTTGGTCTACCCTTAGTAGCAGAAATGTTTATCTGGAATAAAGTCATTGTTCGCATTTCGCAATGGGTAGCTAGGGGGTATGGATGGAGATTGGCGTGGGCCAAGAATGTACTAAATTTAACAGTAGAGCCCTAGAAGCAAACTGCAGTGGGGCCTACCCCTAGGCCTGTATCGATTCATTTTTGTGAAGGCCTGGTCTAGGCTAGGCTAGAGAGAGCCTAGATAAGGTAGGCCTAGCCAATGTCAGCATTCTCTTCCGTATGAAATTGAGTCCTAGGCTAGCTAGGCCTACCCCTCACTCCAGACATTGGCTTTACGGCTCAAATGTTAAATTAATTACATTATTATGTGCACACACCACCTAATCTGCTAGCTACCTATGCCATCGCATTTTAGTTGTCATAGAGTGCTGTCCCACAAGACTTTCGTTTTCAACAGCCGTCACAAACAACACAAACAATGTGTTGTCAATTGTTTTTGTTTTGAATTTTGATATGCACTTTTTGCACACGCAACGCGCGATAAAGATAAATCTGGCACAGCTAATCACACCAGATCGCGTCGCTCCAAACTGATCATCTGATTTTAGCGTTTCAGTCGCGTCGCATCAAGCGCGTTTTAGTAAACGCAGCATGAAAACGTCCCTTTTTACTGCGCGCGAAAGAAGCTGACATCTTCACATGGCATGTGGTTGATTGTTGGGAAAGTTGCGATCACGTTGCGATGTTGCCAAGCGTATTTTAAGGTTGGCAATAGACTACATGACCAAATATTACGTGTTCCACTTCATATATCACTTCTAAATCAAAGCAACCATACACAAGAGTTTATAATATGTTAATATCAATCTAATATACGGGACATTATTTCAATCAAACAGATATCAAATTAGTGTTATTCTTGCTATTATTTTGTTTCCACTATATGGCTGCACTGATTTTGAGCGCCAACTACTGCGCCGTGTTTTAGTCAGTTGACGGACTAGCACTTCCGACAATGCAAATAAATTAACAGTTAAGTTAAAATAACATATTTATGTAGGGAAAGATTTACAAACAATATTTAAAATACACACTTCTATTTAAAAATTAAAAACATTTTGTTTTAATTGCATTGTTCAGCTGACTTTGATCATTAGTTATAGTTGACTCTGACTAGAGAGTACACTCAGAGGAGTGACTTTAATTATTAATAACCGACTTATAAATTAAGTTTCTGTATCAAAGAAAAGTTTCAATATGCTCCGTTTCAAAGTGGCTTGAGGCAATGGGACAGATTCGCAAGATGTTTCAGAACTTACGAGTAAATCATTTATAGCCACCTCGAGTTCACACCGGTCAAATTATAAAATTATTGCTTCAAAATGAAAATTACCGATTGTTCGCTGCTTTTTATCATTAAACATACGAATTTCGGTGTTGGGCGGTGATTCAATTTTGACATTTTCTTGTTAAAAATTTATCATTTTATGTCAATTTCACGAAATAAAATCATTTCTACAGATTTCGGTGTTATCATCATTCACGAATTTAATGGACCTTTGTCAGTGTACTATTATTTGCTACCCGGCCAAACGTCCGAGTTATGATTTATAATATTGGCATCGGATTTACAGGAACTCAAATAAACATCAATAACCACGTGGTATAGTGATGTGAAATTAAAACCAATTTATAATTTAGTAAAAATATCATGTTCTTGTGCTTATAGCATGAACTTAGAACCATTGCACAAAACTCACTACCCGTAGGATTTTTCAAGTATGTATGAATTATCGATGGTAATTAACTCGTTGTGATTTACGGTGCAACTTACCGGTAATTAATAAATGGTTAATGATTGAAAAACTGTTACCACATCACATCACTACCCTAGTCATACACGTTTTACAGAAGAGGGGAGGAAGGGGGGGGGGGGGGGGTACTCAATTCCTGAGTCTAGATACCGGATCTTTTCTTCGGAGAGTGGTGAGTAATCATGTCAGTCTGTATTCGCAGCTTGTGCTAAACTTCTTGTTCCATTGTTGTATATACTGGCAACTTTATCTTGAATACACCTATTTATTCCGTACAGTAAACCATTGAAATACAACTTCCTCCACCTCTAGTCCTCTCGTTGTAGAAATAGAAACACAAATAGCACGGACTACATCATAACGGCATGACTCTATCTCGACTCTATCGGCATCAACAACCTATTGGTTATTTTACTTGGGGGGGGGGGGGGGGGGGGGGGAATCTTAGTGTTTATTTACCAGGTAAGGAGTAATCGTACACTATCAGGTTATTCATACACTAAGGACACACGGTAGTTTGTTCTACCGACAAAAGGGGCGAAGACCATCGTTCTACAAACGTAATAATTATTTGAAATTCGCGTTAGGGCTGGGATAAAAAAAAATGCATAAGAAATACACAGGAAACGTATTTAAAAATAAAGAAACACAGCCGCTCAGCTATACCGGTAGGTCAAAGATGGTTAGGTAGGTTATGTTAGGTTAGGTCCATTCGCGGCGGGCGCCGGGGGGTACGGATCCCAGCTTTCTGATTGGTCCAGAAGCTCTATTCGCTCGCCTCATTCGCGTGCATGGAAACGGGAAAACTTTATAATACGAGGCTATTTCGCGTTCACGCTGAATGTTCATTATTTTCGATTGACTAATACTAAGGGCATCACTTTCTCACATTTATAAGACGGAGATAATCAAACTGAATACTTACAAACTTATTATCGACAAATGTACGCGTTTTTGTACATTACGAAAACAAAAGTTGTAAAATAGGTTGTAAACACGTCTAAAGCTCGGGTACGGGACGTGTGCACGTCAACGTGACGTCACTAGTTAGGCTGGTCGCGAACTGTGCAGCGAAATGCAAGTGCAACAGAAATACGCATAGTTAACACGCGTTCAGTTAGTAGTAAAACGAAGCGAAGTAAGTCACGCCGAGTATTGTGCGGGGACAAATTGGGCGGATGGAAATAATGGTAAATATAGGTTAGTTCTGTTCGTTGCCACCTGGACCTGGCGGCGCCACTGTCAGTCAATTGTCAAGAAGCCAACAATCCACCAGTAATAGGCTTTTGACCACAAACACGTGCCAAACTTAGGGTACAGCTCGGGCATTTTTTTCCCCTCTTCTTTACGGTTCAAAAATAACACACCAGGTAGCACTAGCACACAATGTAGGTCATATTGATCACATTACTCGACAAAATTGGTGCGATTGTTTCCTTGCAAAATTAATTAGTAAATAGGTAACATACAAAGCATCCCGATAAGGACTCGTTTAATAAGTCTCGCGTGAATAGTTAAACAAGATGACACAATCATTACGTTAATGACCAAAGAGACGTACACGGCTTTACGGTTCGATGATTTTATAAGCTGAGTCAACGCAGTATTAATTGAACGGCAGAAGCTGCGATTATTAAACCGATTGATTCACAAACGTTCTATACACTTTTTTGAACGGCACCACAAATGCGAACAAACAAGTAACTGGATCTATCAAGCGAAACTTATAATAATAAAAATTAAAGACAACTTGTATACTTCGAAGACGAGACACTAGTCCAGTACTGTGGTGCTCTAAGTGTAAGGTGAGATCGATCGATCGTTCTTGAATAAAGTCGCCAGTTGAACTGCCGCGTGCTGCTTTCTCGATGGCCTATTACCCCCACTACTGGCGCAGTGCTGCCACAGAGCGGCGATCTTTTCAACCTATGCAACTACCGGGTGCAATCGGCGACATTGCATAACAACGTAAAGGTGACAACATTAAAAATAGGTAACAGCTGTTCTCATAAACAGTTTGAGTGTACATCCATGCTTGGATTTACCACAACATTTATGCTTATTATTAGCAAAAGCCATTCTATCCCTCCTCCCTCTCTCCATTAAGATTTGATGAAAACAATGAATAGGCGTTAATTTCGCCTCAATAATGACATTTCTTTCTATCTAGCAAAGCGACGTTATTTAATGAAAACTATGTTTATGGATATAGCTTATACCACCCCCCCCCCCCTTCCCAAATAACAACAATATGTTATTGCATGGACACTATTACCCAACAGAAACTGTCTTGGCAACATAATTTGCCAGCGAAATGTCCGCAGAATACCAAATGAGTCACACAACAAAATAAAAATAAATCATTGTAAAGATCGATCGATAGGTCTCGCGGGAAGACAATAATAATCCATTGACCTTTAAGACACATCTTATGGCGACAAGCTCACAAGAAACTGATATATGACGGCTTGAGATGATCGACTGGCAGGGCGTGTGTTACCGACATGACGGCTTGACATGACGAGCTCGGCGGGCGTGTGTTACTGACATGACGGTTTGACATGACAAGCTCGGCGGGCGTGTGTTACTGACATGACGGCGTGACATGACGATGGAGGGCGTGTATTATCGACATGACGGCTTGACATGACGAGCTAGGCGGGCGTGTGTTACTGGCATGACGGCTTGACATGACGAGCTCGGCGGGCGTGTGTTCCTGACATGACGGCTTGACATGACGAGCTCGAAGGGCGTGTGTTACTGACATGACGGCTTGAGATGACCAACTGGAAGGGCGTATGTTACCGACATCACGGCTTGACATGACCAACTGGAAGGGCGTATGTTACCGACATGACGGCTTGACATGACGAGCTCGAAGGGCGTGTGTTACCGACATGACGGCTTGACATGACGAGCTCGAAGGGCGTTATCGACATGACGGCTTGACATGACGAGCTCGGAGGGCGTGTATTATCGACATGACGGCTTGACATGATGAGCTCGAAGGGCGTGTGTTACCGACACGACGGCTTGAGATGACCAACTGGAAGGGCGTATGTTACCGACATGACGGCTTGACATGATGAGCTCAGAGGGCGTGTGTTACCGACACGACGGCTTGAGATGACCAACTGGAAGGGCGTATGTTACCGACATGACGGCTTGACATGACGAGCTCGGAGGGCGTATGGTACTGACATGGAACTGAGATACCACCAGCTGTGTTCACTTCTATCAAATGACCAAGTCAACACAGGGTGGTTCCCCATTCCACGTCAGCCGTTCATTTTTTTTTTTCTCGGAGGTCGGACGATTGTTGTCGCGTTCAAATCTCCCGCCGTTTAGTTTCACACAGTTCGCCATTCTGACAACAGATAGCAGCATTCGTCGTACGTGCAATGCCGATCGAACAGTTGTCGGTATGTATCGTATCGTTCGTTTATAATGTCACCTTGACAAGTTACAAGGCAAACTTATGTGGGCGACAGTTCAGGACAAGTTTGAGGACAAAACAAGCACTAGAGGTAATAGGTGTGTCTGGTGATAAAGTACTCCCGGAAATAAAACCTTTCCGGGAAATGTTTTTAGATTTAAAATTGAAAATATACAAATACACTTACAAAATAATTACGTGCGTACGTAAAACACGTTAACTTGTAATTATGATGATGATTTGCCATATTACTGGGCATTAACTCTTCTTACAAACAATAATAATAGATCAATTCTTTGCGGGATTGCAGTCGCATGGTCCCACGCATATACGTAAAGGAAAGGGTAATCAAGTTTGAGTGTATACGTAGGCTACCGCTGGGTACTTGACAATGTCATATTGTGTGAGAAATGTTGGCATTTGAAAAAATCCCTGGAAGGTACCGGCACAATTTCTGACTTACGTCGCTATATAGGTTGGTTGAATGGACAGAAACCTGCCCACTATTAAAAAAACAATCATTACAATAAGATAAACTTACGATTAGATTAAAATTCCTAGGACGCCGTTCGCGGTGGCTCATCGTTGAACATACTTGAAACCGAAAACAGGTCCATTATATATATATATGATAATTTACACCCTTTATTGGTTAACTGGAAATTCCAAATAAAGGGGCGGAAGATAATATAAGGATCTGAGGTCGGCATGATACTAAGGATCAAATGCACAGTCGTTTCCTCAAGTGCTCCTCAACTAAGTCTTTCCTCAGAATCGCCCAACCGCCAATCACAAAGCAGCATTGCCATGTGCACTGCTCTGTCTGGTGGCTCTGTGATTTGTGTTGGTTGAGTCTGAGGAAAGGCTGAGTTGAGGAGCGCATGAGGAGCAAGTATGCATTTGACCCTAATAGTTACGTTGGAACTAGTTATAGTAGCACAGTACAGTGTAAGCTAAATTAAAAATATGCCGATAGTTTTTAGTGGAGTATTTTCAACAGTATAATGTTGAAACAATTTTATCTACCATTGTATTGATAGATTCATGTAGATACTTCTACGAAATACTCCACGTATCTCAACTGGACATCAAAGAGAGCGTGCCACATCATCTGCGTCTGAGACCCTACAAATATGTCCATCATATCGTTTCACTGAGATACAGTTATTTGTCACTTACATAAAAACGTGACAATTAGGCGTCCCGGCTACCAGAAGCCGGGACATCTCCTCAACAAATGGGACTCTATTATAGAATCTGCATGTCACTTGACTCTAGGGTTGGAATTCATAGTCGGCCCCTACACCTAGGGGCGCCCATTGTTACCAAGGTAACAATTGTTTGCATGTTATTTTCCATAAACAAAACAAATCCATAGCAACAATGGGTGCCCCTAGGTGTAGGGGCCGACTATGAATTCCAACCCCGACTCAAGCATACTGTTAAAAAAGTAGAGGCCTATTACTTACCAGAGAAGATAAGTAAGTTTGGCGTATCCACAAAATCGCCAGAGAATTCCCATCGTTTGAACACTTAAGCAGTCAGTATTGAACAAGTGATGAACACGACAGGTCGCTACAAATAACACATCACAACGAAGCCGATGTCTCGCGTTGAACGCTCCATGCTGTCCGCGTTGTGACACCGGCCGGCGCGAGCGAGTAAGGTTATATATCTATAAAGTGCGTGAGGACATGAGTCAACGGACGACACGCATTGCGTTCCGTCTCAGACAGGGTCCGCGCCGGCGTCCCTATACTGACTCATAGGGGGGACCCCTGTCTCAAACGCAGCGATCGCGCTTGCATGTCGCAACGCCCATATTATGCTAGTTAGCCACGAGGTGCGCGAGAATCTGAGGACAAACAACCACCCTCAGGCTAGGATAGAGTGGATTTAAATTAATCACATTTGATCAATACATAATATATGGTTTCGCTTTTGCCAAAATGGCATATTATTACGATCAATTAAAAAATATAATAATAATACTTAATAATAATAATAATAATAATAATAATAATAATAATTATTATTATGATAATAATAATAATAATAATTATTATGATAATAATAATATAATAATAATAATAATAATAATAATAATAATAATAATAATAATAATAATAATAATAATAATAATAATAATAATAATAGTAATATGTCACAAGGTGTATATTAGTAAATGTAAGGTTTAGACGGAGGACCCGGAATCGATTCCCGGCCGGGCCAAACTTTTTTGACAATTGCTGTAGCTTAAAACCTGTGTGATATGTAAGGCAAAATAGAACTGCAAGTCAACTACTTTCTGTGAGGTTATATCGCACTGCGTGCGACAAACGTATCGTACATCAGTAATTGTTTCGTGAACAATCTGTCGCAGTGCGTATCCCCGCCATCGCATAACATGAACGCAGAGAGCGCAAGCTACTTCGGGGAAATGTGATTTACATTTTCTAATCTAAACGAACAATTGAGGTTCTCGGTATCAAGTATTGAGTCACAAATTCGCGCTAGCGATCCATCCATCCACAGGGTATATCTTACTATCTTTGCATCCATCTCGTTGGTTCCGTGTCAACGCATTTGCATCTCCTTTGAGATGTTCACGCATCGGCCACTCTATTTGCCAGACACATCGGCATACCAAGGGACTAGAATCTTTTACAGTTAGGGGTATATAAGATAGGGGAGCATGGACACTCGTCACCTGGAAATATTGGCAGGCTCAATTTAGCACGAGTTGAGACCAAAATCACGAAAACTTCTGTCCATGTATCCACATCAATAGACATCAGGTTCAGGTTGTACATCAACGGGTACATCGAGGGCGTTGGATGGCCACGGCTCACGATTAGGCGCAACATCGGGGGAAAAACAATTATTGCTTTACTTCCAGGAAATACTGGGGCTCTAAGCTTGCTTTGGTTTATTTATTTTAGCATACAGCCTATAATCTTATCTATGATAAAACTAAATGATGCGAGTAACAACCGGGATGTTGTGTTGTTTGACTTTTCTTGAAAGTACGGTGCCCAGAATTTGCGAGACAGTGAGCTGTATGAGAAATGATTTTGAGATAACACACAAAACACAGCGGGACCGTTGTAGTACCACCAATACATTACAAATGTAAATGATTACTTTTATCTAATATTACCTAATTCTAATTTACCGTACATTTAAAGTAGACGATTATTCCAGTTTAAACCCCCCCCCCCCCCCCCGGGGTCTCCTTGTATACGCCATTGATGGCTACACCATGAAGAGGTTAGGAAATACTGCCCAATGTCAATACTCAATAGCCCTACACAATGCGAGTGTGATCAGTAATCATCGATCAAGAAACTTAGCTCCAACCACCCACACACATACATACGCACACTGCCATCCTTGAGCAACTTGTTGCCAACGATACAACTACTGAAACCTGGCTGGCTAATTATTACAAGCACAATGTGCTGCTCTTTGAATCATGTCATTACCGCGCGACCTTCACGCACCAAAACACCGAAAATATGATTGCTAAAAGCGCCCAAGGTTAGGTATATACGCCTGAGAAACGTATAGCCTAATCTCGTCGGTCGTGTTCCTTCGAACCCTGGCCAATTTCCTTGCCCGCTCACAGTTACTGAGACTGTGTTGAACACCATTCTTCAGCGTGGCGTTGATAGAAAATAATAAAAACCACAATCAAATGGCAAATAACGTTCATATTTTAGATTCAATCATTCCGAATAATTGGCTTACCAGCAAATCGCAGATGAGAGGAAAATTAAAAAATGAATCAATACAATGAGAACTTACACGTATGGTACACGTTGACGCCAATGTTGCCAACTGATGCACAGTACATTGTTGCCGGCAACAACGGCTCCTGCTTCCTCAAGAGCGTTGAATGACACATCACATGGCAAGGCAATTCCACTGGCTATAGCGACCACACAGCAGCATAATTATATATTAACTGACAGTGACACAGTAAACGTTCTTTCTTCCGACGCAATTGTTATTGATCAGTGTTATTGTGCTGTCGGAAGGTTCGCGTGACAGTAGTATATTCAAGGTTATGACATCATATAGCCAGCCTACATCGTTACTTGCATAACACCACAAAACACCTGAGGCTGAATCAATACTAAGTCGAAAGACGTGGATAAAAATACTCTCATGAATCATTTTCTCTAACGTGTATGAGTGACCATACTTGCCATGGAATTTAACAAATTTATTTTATATGCAAATACCAACCAAATTAAAAGGAAACTTAGGGCTTATTGCAAACATAGTACTATAGGTAAAACAACCACACTATTTCGGTAGAAGGGGGAATAACAAGAAAATTTCGACGTGAAACTTTGGGCTCCGTGAGAGTGAGATCGTAATGTTTGCTACACGGATGGATTCTTTTACAACAAAGAAACTCTATTCAAACGGCGATCTTCAGAGACTGATCGAATTGCTTTTTATTTCGGAAAGGATGTCGAGTTGTCCACACAGAGATACTGATTGAATTGGACTACGACTATACATACAAGCCACTAGTGAAGAATGATAGAATTAATACATCAACTAAATAAACATTATTTAGGTGTCTAATCGCTGTAAGTATAATGATAAGTGTTCACTCAAATACGTTTTCTATGCAAAGTATGATTTGTATACACAATAGTGAACCACGTGGCTTCAGATTTCTGTATGAGGTGACATCAAACATACATGGCCATGGCAGTAATTGTATCTGTTCTGTTGCTGTTGTATTGTTAATTGTTCTTGAATTGTAAATGTAATCAATTAAAACAAAATTGCGTATTAATATTTCTATTAGGTCTACTTATGTTTGGTTCCACCCCCAACTTCCATAGAACTTGTGATTGGGCACCACTTATTGGTGGCAAAGTAGCCTATCTGAGCAGTCAACAAATTTTATGGTAACTAAATTTGAAATGTAAAATACCATCGATCCCCCCCCCCCCCCCCCCCCTTCTATTTATCTTTGGAAGAAGGTCAAGGTACAGCATTCTATTTTCTTTAGGCACTTATAACAATTAGCATACACAATTACATACATTCGATATTGGGGAATAATGCATGACGTAAAACAAATAAAAAAAGACGGCTATCATGGAAAACAAAAAACACGCCACGTCTTCCCAGTTTACAAGGAACATGTATATATGTGAACTCTGCACCCTCCTGCTAGTGTCGCGTTTATGCACGAATCAGTCAGTGCAAGTAATTGCATTCCTACTGCTTACGCGTGTAGAACGATAACTATTTGCTCCTTGCAGCTGTCAGTTGACCGGAAGACGCAGTGTCGCGTGCACATGCCCACGTGTCGGTTATTGTCAGCGAGACGGAAGTGTCGCAATGAGTATCTCGTCAACCCCCGACCAGCCGCGACGCGACACGAGCGCAGCAGTCAGAGGAATACGCTATGCGTCACACGAGGGATGCACCGGGATGAGAGTGATTCATTCACTCGCAGACAAATTCAAGTGGCAGACAATAACCAGTGGCCAATAGTAACACTTACCAGATTAATTATCTTTATACAGTTCATATCATCTACTTGGACCAGGTCTATCAGGGATAATTTACGACCTTGGGTTGGATACCTGGACATTCCTAACACAGGAAGCAGCGTGACTAATGACGCTTGTGAACTGTTCTAGCGAAAGACTACCTTTACGAATGTGTGAAAGAAAGCAAGGAATCTGTTGATATTCGTTGGAACAGCGTGCATGAAAGGGAGCATAAGACAAGGTCAGGTGTCGATATGGCATGTGACAGTACACAAAGTAATAAAGTAACACGCATAGGCAGTACGCGGTACACACTGAACGGGAAGAACAGCAAAATAGACAGGAACCCTACAAGCAATAGGATAGATACGTGTTTTCTTCACCAAACTATTAAAAACTACAAGCCTGAGTTACCTCAGACTCAGACGAGGAACCGAATAAAATATGGTCACGTTGTTATCAACCCAATTTATATTTAAGTTGCAGAAGAATATAAGTAGTTTCCACTATTCATCGTCGACTTTGTATAGTCAAGGGCGTCCACAGAATTTTTTACCAGGCAATCAACATTTCAATAACCTACACAGTAGCCTACATACAAACTCGCTCTCGTATAGACAAGTGCGCATACACTGGAGGAACACAGGCGACTCGGTCGCAGCCAGGGGGGGCGAACGCCTCCCCCTGCCATGTGTGTGGTGACGGGTAAACTGACTCGTGTGAGTAGGTACTCACAATCTACTGGAGGGTTCCGCGTTGGACTCGTCACCCTCGATGCGGTAGATCTTGCCGTACATGACGTACTCGAAGCTGTCTGCTCGGGAGCCCTCGCTGTCCATCGGGTTCCATTCTCCCGAGTCGGGGTAACCGTCCTCCCGCAACGTGGTCGCGAGCACCAGCCGGAATTTGTCACCTGCGCACGCATAATTCATCTCGTAAGATTTCCCATCAAGGAACTTATCTGAGGAGTGAGGACCATGATGTAACACAACAACAAACACGTTGCCCATTAGGATTGAGGGATCGGAGGAAAGGGACGAGGAGAAGGGAAATTAAAAATGCCTAAGTGTAGGGAAGACCCTTTTACAGTAAACGTCTAATCATACGTTTATTGCATGACCCCCCCCCCCCCCCCCCACCTTCACATAAGACCGAAGTCTAGATCTACCACTGTAGCACGACGAACATATATGTTGACAAAACAGACACAGAACAAGACAAAGACAAGACAAAACAAAATAACACAACAATTTAGTTCACAAGTAAAGTAAATGGATAGTAATTAGTAAAGAAGAACGTGCCTTGTATATGAGACCGAGACTGTTATGATCGTCGGTTCGAATCCCCTTCGCACGGAATTGATTCCATTATCACACTCACAGGCACGTCATTCTAGCTAGCTGAGACCATTCCTATTGTCTTGCCGTAACAAATAGTTTGGAAGTAATACAATTCCAATAACTCCTGTGACCTTCGAACTTCTTTCCTATAGTGAGCCCCAAAGCAATTCCTTCTACTCAAAGCTTCTACCGACAAGGCAGTTTCCAAACCAAAACCCAATCACAGTACCTACGCAGATAACTAACATCTCTGACTCGAATACCTGATTAGAATCGTTACCAAAATATGAGACAGACACCAATAAGAATAAGATGCATACCGGTACAAGAGTGGAGAAGATCTGTGTTTGTATCGACCCAGTATTTCTATAAC
The DNA here is from genome assembly GCA_945910005.1 of Isoperla grammatica. Lineage (NCBI taxonomy): Eukaryota > Metazoa > Arthropoda > Insecta > Plecoptera > Perlodidae > Isoperla > Isoperla grammatica. The sequence goes on along the minus strand of OX246738.1, from coordinate 11,722,517 downwards.
ATCGGAAACCGTTGCATCACTACACGACAGCTAATTGGAATCAGTGTGCACACATAGACAACATAGGATGGCCCAACATCGAAATAATTGACAATGCACATATTTAGTCGAGGCCATGCCACCTTCGCTTACGATTATGTCAATGCGGGGTTGCGGGCCTTCCTTTACAAATACTACGGGCAGCTGTTATTTGGCTCGACATTTTAGTAACACTGCCCTGTAGTAAATGAGTAGTCGTAAGTTTGTGTCTGTATACCATGGGCGGGCCAAACTATTACATCTTATGTGTGTATTGTATTACTGCGTATCGCACGATCAACGTAACTTCAGCAACACAGGAAATAACATAATAATTCGCATACAAAAAATAAATTCTCCCTACGAATTCCTGACGTAAGGCGACGAGCATGTAACTAATCATGAAATGTTATTTATCTAGATATGTGCTTTTGATGTGACGTACGGACGTCACAGTTGATGTTTTATTATCTTTCTTAAACCATTTTAAAGTTGAAGGGTGGTGGGGGGGGGGGGGGGCACAGTGTGTGTGTGTGTGTGTGTGTGTGTCCCCCTCCCCTAGCAGAAGATCGTAAATCTCACTTTATAAATGGTCTCCCTTACAATAGTTTAGGTATATACCAACAACAACATACAGTATTTCTGAATGCAAATAGCTGCTCTACTCCGAAACAAAGCTAATATTTGTCCGAAGTCAATTTCCGGACTATTACGAAAACGTTTTGAAAAATGTTCCCCAATTCTTTTCTTTAAATATCAATCCATCTTGCATGCGCCACTGGTGCGGTACTACACGTATACCATCTGTATTCTATGGCATTTGGATGCACGGACAGCAATTTCTAAGGGGTTTTTTATGGGCTTACTCCCCCAGCATTCACTTCACGACAGGGATTGAACTGCACTGTGTACGACAGTCTCCACACAACTCGCAAGGCCTAACGCACACTGCACGCGTGTCGAGAGACGATGGCGGAACACGGATGGGATTCTTATAAAACACACGAGTGTGTGACAAAATGAAGAAAAAGTGTGCCGCGTGTACCAGCCGTATCGGTAATAATATTATAGTGGACAATCGGTTCGGGCTGCAACTGCACATGCCTCGATTACTATGAGACGAACGTGGGCCTTGAAATGTCCTCGATCAGTGTTTTGTGAAGTATGATAGCTAATTAATTAGTGCTTATGTGCGTGCTGCACGAAAACAAACAAGGCAAACTGCAGGAATTACAGCTAGCTTGTCCCTGTCAAAGCGGATGTATTAAACATTCTGCCACAAGCAACAATGTTTTATGGTAAAAAAATAATACAAATACATAAATAAGTAAATTTGTATTCATGGTCTACCCACTCAGTGCCAAGAGCTGCTTTTCAGCGGGGGACATTTATACCAATTATTACGTGCTTCGTTGCTATGACGGCTCCAAACTCACCGTTTATACAAACGCCAGTATCATATGGATCGATTAAAGTCAATCAACTTGGAGGGATGAAATTGAAGGTACGGTTAGAAAGCAAAGGGCCGCTGCAATACTACAAGTATAATTGAATACATTTCACATTATCATATAGTAAATTACATGGGTAGAAACAAATTATTTTAAATCAGAAAATCAGATTCAAATGGACAAGGTGGGGGCAGTGGCGGCTCTGTGACAATTTTACTGATGAGGTGTAGAATATAAGAATTACAAATTGTAAACCAGATTTTGCCATACAATGCCAATGATATATAGTTCTAGAGATTCCTTGGTGAGGCTCAACCTCACTTGCCCCACCCAGCGAGCCGCCACTGGGTTACGCCTTGAATTATACGGTTGTACAGACAGATGGTCCCAGATGCAAATGGTGAGTAATGTGACCACAAACGAACGGTACATGCACAAAAAATAAAAGAATCCTCATAATATCAGATTTTCAGCGGTTTGGAGTAGGGATTTTGATGCTTGGGGAAAAAACGGAAAAATTGGGAAAAACACCCGTTTTTTCCCCAGACAGCCGGAAAATTGAACAAAAACCATAAAGTGAAACCACATAGTTTGTATTACATAACGAAAGTTTAGTTGCAAAATAATCACTTTAATTTTTATTTATTTTTTAAATTATAAGGTTCACTATATTGTCAAGAAAAGGTGGTCGTCCTGAGCCGGTTTTTGAAATAGGCATCCGCCTACCTTGTTTCGAAGTTCTCGATTTTCTTAATTTTCCTCATCGGAGTTATACAGATTCACACACTTTGGATCACTGTATTCAAGAAAAACTAGTGTTGTATTGAAAATAGTCACACAGCCTCACAGAAAACTAAAAATAGGTATAGTACATACCCTTTCTGGACGACTTTGAAAGGTTACGGTTCGAAAAACAGGTGAAAATAGTGATATGTATTATTTGCCTAACTAATTTTTTTATTTAAACTATTTTTTATATTTTTAAATTTTTTAAACAAATTTATTTAATCCATTTGTTTGTGCTGTTTCATGGTTATTTAGCAAAAACACATTTTTTGAACATATCCGTTTTTTCCAGCTCTTTCCACAAAAAACGGGTTTTTTCCTCGACTTAGATTTTTCCGGAAATTTTAAATCCCTAGTTCGGAGAGCTTTTTCTACCTACATATTTTATAAAACTAATATGAACATAATAATAATATGCACAAAAAAAGCACCAGCCCTCAAATAATACAACTGTTATTGCAGAGTCAAGTATCACATTTCTATCTTCTGAATAAAGTTCTGATTCTGATGGGGTAGGTCCGAGACTGTGTTGTCTTTGCCATTGCCCGCAGAGTCATAGCCACGATAAGAGTGCTCCAATGCGATTGCGCAACTCATTCGGGGGGGCGGGGGTCTCGCTTCGTGGAAAAGGTATCCCAGCCCCGGGATACCAAGAACTCGAATTGCGTTGGTGTTTTCCGTCAAACGGTGAAATCAATGCGTTCGTTGTCCGTCGTCAGGGAACACTGAAAGGTTGTCAAGGATGTGGAAAATGTGGTGGGCGCGTTACCATAGGTAACGACCATCTCGATAATGTGACACAGGGGCGGACTGGGATAAAAAGGCCTGGGATGCTGGGTTTCGGGGGAGCCCGCACGAGGTGGCGTGGCGCAGCTGGGGTCTGGGGCGAAGCCCCAGCCGCCGGAGGCAAATACGCCGAAGGAGCAAACATATTTTGGGGTGCATTGAATTTTATGGCCTAAAATGCGATTTTAGGGCGCGATTAACAGAGGCCAGTAGCACTACCGGGCGCGTTATTCAAATTCTAAGAAAACGATATTCGAGGTAGGCCTACGGCCATACTGACAAGTACTAAATATTGTTACTCGCAAAATGCTAGCGTGCAATATACAGAGACGTATTTACATCATAGTAACTTTCTGGTGGCAGCCCGGGGGTCCGGACTGCCAAAGGGCCCGGGATGCAATCGCATCCAGGCATCCCTAGCTAGTCCGCGCCTGATGTGACAGACTCACGCTCAACGCAAGACATCTAACGTTTTTTGTTCGTGCACATCCATTATGAATTTTTTGGAATTACGTCGGATATTTTTATTTTGAGATCAGATATTCTCAAAAAACATATACAACATTGTGTATAGATGAAATTAGACGATATCAATAACATCTCAAATTGTTTAGATGGATCAAAATAATATCTGTGTATCTGAATATTTGTAATTTTAGTATCTAGCCCTACCCTTATGCCAAAAATGTTGATATAGATTGCATGCAATTTAAAAGAACGAATTCCCACGCTATACATGTTATTTGTATTGAACAGTATCTACACGGTCAAACTTCCCGTTCAAGAAGTTGGATGAAAAGTTGAAGCAATCATTGATTACATGTTTAGACGGGCAGCCGCACTGAACCAACGATCCTCAAATCATTTCAAAGGACAAGCAATTCAGTTGGAAGAAACGTCAGTAGGAAGACACAGCGAGGGTAGATGCATCGATCTTACGGGTCATGTTATGATAGGTCAATCATTTGACGAGAATACATAAACGGTCCATTTGATAATCTTGCCCATTTTTAGCTTTCAATTTTCAACTTGGCTCATCCACTGGCAGCGCAGTCGAACGTCTCTTGTGGCTGGTCCGTTTGTCTCAATAAGCAAACTTCTTCCGCCATCTTGAAATCATGGTTTGGTCGTTACGTACTCTGCAGCGAAGCATGACGAAGTATGTGTTCGTGTGGCACAATCACGATCTACTCATTTGCATTATTATGATGTGATATTTCTCATGCAGTCTACACCAACAAAATATGTACTCACTCGAAACACAAGACTGCTACTTATTTGCCTTTCTCGATCACTGACCAATAATAATTGTTATATTACATTTTACACTGACGCCATTGGATAAAATACACCAACGCGACGAACAAGCTTCACTCAGCTTGAACTATCAGTACACATACACTAGTATTTGAACCAGTAAGTGCAGTCAATAGTCTTTGCAATTACCGATAACGAGGGTAAGCAACTTGTTTTACGCCATGGGTTGAATCTGCAATGTGATGCCGAAATGAAGTCGTTTCACAATAACCTTGTGGATGCTGACGTCATTAGACGAGTGAGGTATTGATGACCAACCAAATGTCAGAATTCGAAAACGCCACCCGCTGATTGGCTGATCCGACTCGCTCATCTATGACGTCAGCATTCACAAGGTTGTTGTGAAACTACTTTAAAGTTTAAACAGCCACTTGACGTATTGCTGTATATAATTTATCAGTAATACAGTAGAAACAAGTTAATTTAAATAACAAAATTCAGCTGATGTTCATTGATTACCCGGTACCGCAAGCACCTTTATATTCTGTACTAAATAAATTTATATTCAATATGTATTATTATGAGGGTTACACACATGAAATTCGCATCAAGGTTTGAAGTATCCTTGAAAACAACGAGACAGTGGCATTACGTATAAGCCCCAGCCCGATATCAATATTTGAGCCTAGCAACCCGCTGGGACCGAGCTTTCCACGTTCCCCCCTAACGCCAGCCATTACGCCGGACCAGACCACAATTTCCGAACAATCAATTCCCTTGGCGGTAATTGACACAAGTAGGTTACCACTCAGGAGATTAGTCTTACGACATTAGTTGAAGCCGAGCTGAGCTATACATCCACTCCTCATATGTCGAGTGGCTGTCCAAATGTATAGGCTATTTCCGCAAAGTAACAGCAGCAACAACATGCACAAGATATTCTGCTCAAATATTCCTTTATAAATATGATACGTCCTGGTAAAATGTGCTAGGAAAACATTACATTTTGTTACTCCCGACCAGATGTAAATATATTTTACGAAGCAATGAAAGATGTGAACATTAATCGACGTGCTACATAATACTACCGCTTCCAAACCACGAACATGCGAACTGGATGTTAGACGCCTATCGAATACCCCATAATGCAAACTCAAGATATTCTGAAAAATATGCACGTCCCTTAATTTGCCAGCTTATTAAAGTTGCAAAGCTTGGGACGCTACGCAGAATCACGGAATCAACAAATATACGTCGCACCACACCCTGATAGTGATGTCAACATCAAAGCGTCAACGCCAAACAACTAAGCCTACACACGTGTACTCGATGCTGGCAGCTGTCAGTGTTATGTAGACGCGTACACTCAAAATAAAGACGGTGTACACACGAAGTGAATACATTGCCGGTACTGTATTACTACTATTAATTATAACTATTATGCGATAATCATGATCTAAGAGACTAAAAAAACAACTACACACCAAAAGATATCGTGACATAATTCAAGGAGACCTACTAAATAATGGTACCACTTTGGTTGGGGACATCTTCGTAGTGAAGCAAATACAAGAGCAGAGTAAAGAAAATGTGTAACAATTACACAAGCTTTTTCTCGGCGGTTTTATAATTTTAATCGTATGAGCTAGATCACATTCACATTATTATTTATATTTATAAACACAACACAATTATTTATTTTTTGACTTTCCCAAGGAAATACTACCTATGCATTAAGGGTGTATTCATGCCATACTGGATGCCAACACAACATGCAATTGTTTACTTTCGAAAATAGTTTTTCGAGATTGGTTTACCATTTCTACTGAAATGTGACATAAAGACTATCTTGTTTTTTCTGCTCTTTCTTTTTTGGTTTACAATAGCATATCTGATCATTTTCATAACGTTTACCGAGGGGCATACGTCTTAAAATCTCTTATTATGTGATCTGGTAAGCATACCAGCCACAAATTTACATTATCAATGATATATATATATACACATGATTTGTTTATAATAAGGCGTGAAAACGTGACGTCACATGAATACCTCCTATACCATCAGACACTCTTAGAACGTGCCTCTATATCTACCATAGAGGTTCAGGTGCAACGCTATCTATTCACTAGCACTGTTTTGTAATTATCTACGCAAATTGAAGGTTAATGTAATCTACGTTACTCGATTTCATATGCACGTATTTGTAAAGTTAAAACTCTCTGGTGTAGAATACATAGGTAGGCTAGAAGTTTTATGCAGAGAGCACTAAAAATTGAGTTGTAAATTGTATGTGTACATACTTACTTTTAAATACTGAAACGCACCTAAGTAAAATCTCAGTCCATTTGTTTTTGAAATGACATTTAATTAATATAGGTATTTTGAAATGACGTAGAGCAGGAGCTGTAGATATTATCACGATTTAGGCTACATGCGTTTTAAAAAAAGGAAGCAACCTTGATTGTGTTTGGATAAAATCATACAATTTAAATAATATCTCAAATTTTCTTATTTAATACAAACGTAATAAACTATCTTTTTCTTTAAATATCTTACTCTTTACTCTGAAGTAGATCTTGATAATATGATAATATCTATCCCTCCATCATTAGAAAACGTTGGTTTATAGAATATTCCTTACCAAAATGAGCTCTTCACCTCGCGTGGTTAAACGTTTGCTAAACGCGCTCAACATATATCAGCATCTGCCGCTGCCGGCCTACAATAAGCAAGTTCTATCCTAGACAATTGTATATTATATTATGTCCATGGTATAGTTGTCTACTTAAAGGACTTACAGTTAAAAATTATCTCGACATCGAATTAAAAGAAAACGAATTCAGCAAAACCTAACGTCATTATTCCCACAGTTGCAACAAAGAACTAAATGACGAAAGGGATTGTTAGGTACGCTCACGACCCTGGCGTGAAGCTGCAAAACTATTGAAATATCATTGGTCGCATCGTACGTCACTCGATATCCACTTACAAAATATCTGTTACGTCGGCGGCGACCGGTCACACATTTTACGAACGTTTTATGTTTCTGTTGGGCATTGTGGTGACCATTTGCTTCAAAATTAAAAGGTATGACGCAATCGCTACAAGTTTCCTAGGATTGAAGATAAGTTTTGGAGGGGGGGGGGGGGGGGGGGGGGGGGCGCCAAGCTTCGAACCTAATGTGTTGTATGGGCGTTAATTCAAATAAACAACCAAAACAAATCATTCTCGTTAGGCTTCATCATAATGGTACCCGAAAATTCTCAGAAGTAGTTTATCAAGCAATTTTCATGGGAATAACATGTCTGCGAGGCCACTACTTAAATACCCAGAACAATTTCTATTTTTGGTGACTGGAATTAAAGAACACATGACGCAAAAGTTGTTGGCAACCACACGGAGACACAACCTGCGATCTCGCCCACAAATGTACAATAATTAGCATGTATACAGCGTAGCGTATAGCTTACCCACTTGCCGCACGTATACACACACCGTTCAACGCCGGTCGTCATTGAAATAATGGTAGGTAGGTACGCGACGTTTGCACTTTCCCTTGCTTGCAGTCGTTCGAGATGCAAAGCTGACACTGTCCACGGCAAAACTGCAACCAGCCTCGGATGATCCCTCAAGGTCACGGCGGGTTACGTCATTGACTCGAGGAGGTAGAGCGGTAGAGCTAGGTGGGCTACAGACAGGACGAGGCCACCCATCCTAGTAACCCAGAGATTCACTTCCAAGACAACGAGCATGCTTTACTTGTCCACCGTACTGTGTTGACTTGGGTCACATGGATGCTTTACTTGTCCACCGTACTGTGTTGACTTGGGTCACATGGATGCTTTACTTGTCCACCGTACTGTGTTGACTTGGGTCACATGGATGCTTTAATTGTCCACCGTACTGTGTTGACTTGGGTCACATGGATGCTTTACTTGTCCACCGTACTGTGTTGACTTGGGTCACATGGATGCTTTACTTGTCCACCGTACTGTGTTGACTTGGGTCACATGGATGCTTTACTTGTCCACCGTACTGTGTTGACTTGGGTCACATGGATGCTTTACTTGTCCACCGTACTGTGTTGACTTGGGTCACATGGATGCTTTACTTGTCCACCGTACTGTGTTGACTTGGGTCACATGGATGCTTTACTTGTCCACCGTACTGTGTTGACTTGGGTCACATGGATGCTTTTCTTGTCCACCATACAAAGTCTTGACTTGGATGACGTTTCACGTGGCTGCATGGAAGAGCGAAATTGTTTTTTTTGCCGAGAGAACGATTTCATGAGCATCATTTCCTTTCAAAGAAATGATGTCGAATTCTATTTCAAGACTAAAAACCCCGATTTGTCCTCAATTCGAAAATGTTTTTTTCATCATACGTCATTGTGAGGTAAATCATTTTATTTTATGTACAACAGCAATCTATTTTGGGACTGCCACCGCTCATGTATAATCGCGTCAATTTTCAACGCAAATTTCTTTTCCCCTCAGAATAATTATGATCAAGCCAAACGAATTGCTTGCTACTCGGGCTACTGGCAAATATATACTAGGGTAAAACAAAAATTCAAACCGATTCTCAGGAAATCACAGATCATGGGTGTTCCTAGAATGGAATAAAAGAACACGTCTAATATTTTGGGGGCGCCATCTCCGTGAAGAAATGTGATTTTACTTGAGAACGTAACGTTGCCGCATCTGCATGGCGGATTTATTTCGTAAACTGACATCGCAAACTGACACTGCAACGAAGCAACGATGAAAGGTTATTATTATGCTTCCTGGGCCTCCGGCTCAGCCGACTTCGATGACGTCGCTGTTGTCTTCGAGCGAGAGGTCGTACATCATACCATGTACCTATTCAGGGGTATAGTATATCTCATTATCTGATTTAATAATATATATCTGATTATCAGGGGAAACCACGAGAAGACCCACAATATCGCTAAATCACGTCGACAACATGTCAGTGGCGAGGGGGAGGGGGAGAAGAAATCACCCTTCCATCACTGCACCAACCAAATATAAATGGCTGTTGTTACAGCAGAATTTGTACATATAGACTAAAACAAAGTAGTTCCGTAAACAACTTATGTCAGGAATAATGCTATACATTCAGGACACCGTGAGTATTTTATTCATAAAAGCTGTGCACATGCTCTCATTTAGGTACAATATTGTTGAGGCGTCGTTACTTCAAACATTAGGTAGGTAACGTAAATTTAATTTTTATCGTACATAAATTGACTTGTGTTTCGCTTAGTTTTCGTGTTGCGCGTATGAAACGCAATATGAATGTGAATGAATATAAACGACACCCGCATTAGATTTGGTAAATAAGTAGTCTGTATTAAAAACATGCAATTCAAAGTGTTTTGGGGTGCGTTCAGCAGACTGCCTGACTGAGGCCAGGTATAGGGCACTAGCAACACCAAAAGACAACAATGAAACAAATGAATTGAATCGATGGACAAACAACAAGCTGTCAAATAATAACTTCTTCTGATTTTAGAAAACAACACAAAAAACAAACAAATACACATACAAAACTTTAACTTAGTTGTTGTCTATCATTAAAAGTTTTAAATGACGAGCAGTTACTATTGCTACACTTGTTTTTATTTCTATGGTTGCAATTTTATTATTTTGACAGCTGATTGTGTGTCCATCACTTCAATTCATTTGTTCCATTGTTGTCTGTTGGTGTTGCTAGTGCCCTATACAAGCGGAGAACCGAACCCTCGCTCGATGCCGGTGAATCCCTCACAATTTCGGGGAACCCCCAAAACGCCTACTCCTCGTATTTACATCGCGTACATATTATTATGTTTGACGCCTTGGAATGAGCAGTTTCTGTAATAATCCCGCTATGGAAGCGGGCCGCTTTGGGTCGAAAGCGGGCAATATGGAAACAATTGCAGTTCCACAACAATATAACTGCCTCAATAATTTCCAAAACTGGTGTTATTATTTCTCAATTGTTTCCATATCGGCCCGCATCCAAAGCGGGATAATTACAGAATAAGGGCCCTGTTAGCTGTAACCATCTTGTCAAAATTATGACAACCTAAACATTTGGGTCACAGGGGCATCTGGTGTACTTCGGTAAATATTTTCTGCCAAGTTCGAACAATTCTACGACTAAAATAGAAAACGGTGACGTACTAATCTCTAGTGGAAGTTTACATTCTTGGTGCAACGAGGCGATCCATGTCGCAACTCGCAAGTCGCAATGTGGAGCATTATATTAGCAATGCAGCTGCTTGCGCGTGGGGGGGGAGAGAGGGGGGAAGAGAGAGAGGGGGGAAGAGAGAGAGGGGAAAAGAGAGAGAGAGAGAGAGAGAGAGAGAGAGAGAGAGACCTTGGCATTGACCTTGGCATTGGAGCGGTAGTTGCGTCAGAGAGCTAGAGAATCGATAACGCGGAACTGCAGGGTAGGCCTACTAATATGCAAGCGCATGACACGTTGCTACATACAGCAACACGCGCATCACACTATCACTGTGTTGTTGTTGTTATCTACTAGAGTTAGAGTTAGTAATTTTATTCGATTTCAAAACTGGAAGGCACGAGGATGCATTGTTTGCACCCACCCACGCCACGAGTAGACCCCCCCCCCCCTACCCCCCAATACGTATGAGCGTGGAAAGAGAGTATAGCGGCAGTAGGTGATTTTAGCCTTACTTTTAAATCTATACAATGAGAAATTAATTCAGCCTTGAACTATAATGACAAAGCTGTTGACAATGTTGTGCTATTGTTTTAAAGCTAGTTAGAGGATTACAACCCGTAACCATAGATGCACTAGAATAGATAATATTATGTTACATAAGGTGAACGGGCGAAGGTTCCATTTGCTGCAGTACAGTGAGTTATTTTGGTCGCTTGCAGTTATGCCATTCGAGACGATGAGTGTATGGTAGAGTTAGTATGAACTTATGAAGGACGACCATACAAATCCATTTCTTAGAGGCTGTCCATAAATGATGTCACACAAATTTGGACCAAATTTCCCCCGCCTCCCCCCCCCCCCCCCCCAGCATCCTGTTAGGCTGTTGTCCGCGGCACATTATGTTTCTAAAACAACTTGTTCTGTAAACTCGGAACTGTGCATAAATCTGTCACGCTATATCGGCCAAAACAACAACATAAACTCAAAACAAATAGTTAAAAAACAATTGATAGTTATCTGTATACTACATACAAAGCCGATAACATTTTTACAACAATACATAATTTGCAGTAGTGCAGTGGAAGTGTGAATGTCACATGGAACTTAAACCCCTCTCAAGTAATGCGCTGTCATTTATGGACAGTACTTAACACGGGAATAAAACCCACGACCTGCGTTTTACTATACATCACTGATCGGCTCCCCAACAATATTTCACTAGGAGCACCTCAAGTTTCCCGAGCTATCGAACAATTTCACACCAACAAAATAACAACACGCCACGATCGATTAGGCGTATTAGGCAACTCATTATTCCTGCAGCGTTCACTCGATCAGTAGTATCTCGGCTTTCCGTAATATTTGTCTCACACCAGCCACACTTTCCATGAGTATTAATAAAAACTTCCATATATATAATCTAACATTACTTAGACAAATCTTTTTTCATACAACCAGCACAATAGTACAATAAAACTAATGATGTGTTCGATTGTGTTTGTCCTGTGTGCCTAGGGACTTTGATCGTATAGACGGACGCAAGTTAGCATGCTTGTGCTTGTGCTCACCCAAGTCCATCGGGTACAGCCACGTGTTGACATCCAGAATGAGATCCATCTTGAACGATTCGCTCTCGCAGTGGAGACGACTCACTGGAAAAATAAATTATAAATATAAAAATAAAATCATCACATAGATAGACAAACGATAAAACGAGAGTATTGAACACATTGACTACGTATATCAGCACGCCAAGGCGCTTTGGCAGCAGCCGATTTAATTTCAATCAGTTGGTACCCGCTCTGTATATCACGTCAATCTGAAGCCCCCTCATCCAAGCCAACTACGAATTCAGCCAGTCATATCACAGACCGCGGGTGCACAAGCATCGCGGATTCGCTTTGACGTGTATATCACGTAAATCAAAGTGAATTCTATCCTCAAGCTCGCTTGCCAAAGTGTACTGGATCGGATTCGGAGTCGCCTTGAGGTAAATTCGACGTGTATACAACACTCTGCAACCGATTGGAGCCAAGGATGCGAAAGTTTGTATTAGGTGATACACTATGTAGTCATTGCATTTCTCAAATTTATGGCTGAATGTCCAAAATTCCCGCTGTTGTTTCCCAGAAGCGTCAGCGTAACCAAACGTCGAGGATTTTTCTACCAGCAGAGCAGGGAACCTTACGATTTGCAGCAATGTTTTCCTTTAGGTTAGGAGTCGATGTTGTCGAGTGCACATGTGACATGTAGGGTGGGTGGACAGAACAGAAGGTAACGGAATGCCCGAGGGATGTCATTTGAACTCAAACCGAACATTTACCTTTATGACCGAGGAAAACCTACAAATGTTCAATAATTATTCCCAAATTAAGAGTCTCGCATGTTAGCACCATGATACAATAATATTCCTGTGTGGACTGGAAGGATATCGTCAGACCATGTGTTAGCACAGGGACACTTCTCACTTCTATCGGTTAGGAAACCAACGTTCCATGCCGGTTATGTACTACGAAGTACCTATCCATCTCTATGTTACGAACCCAACATTTTCGACGGTTAATTGACGACCGCCATTACGGATCTCTCAGCTCACATTATTCCCCTTGTACTTGAATTATTAAAATTATATACTAAGGATGCTCAAAGATAAAATAAGCATTATCGATAGTCGAAAAGATGGCTGGATTATCGATCGATGATAAATTTAAAACAAGCAATCTTTTACTGATTCTATGATATTTCGTCGCCAAACAAGCGCTGTGTGTTTGCCTTTTTTAAAATAACTAATAATATGTTGTTTAATTGCCACTATTCAATACTAAATCATATTTAATATATATTGAACATATGAAAGAAAGGATCATGGACGTAGGTATATGCATTGCATTATCTTTAAATGTAGTTTAACATTATTTTAATCGACCGGTACAAATACACTCGCTAAATGATAAACAAAAAAACAATGAAGATAATGCATCAACTGAAGATATTTTTTGAACCCCAATAATAATTGTTGATCACCATCACGTATTTTCTACTAGACGAGAAGTGGATTAAAGTAGCATAAAGTAGCAATATTGTCGGTATACCGGCGGCTGCAAAAATTAAGAACAAAATAATTTGGGTACTTTCAGAGGTTAGAGTGTTTCAATTTCTGTGTATCTTACGCATATTTTAGAAACTCAAAAATATAACAAATAGCACGCCGAATAGCTCACCATCAACTATACGCACTTGTCAAATTCAGTATCCGAAAAATTAACAATACACCAGTGAAACATATTTGAGGAAAATGTGGAGTAATCCTTTGCTACATATTATTATGTAGGCCTACTCAGTTTATGATGCTAAATACTTTACAGTTCGAATAGCAGTAGTAATTCCTAACAAATTATTATTGGTTAATATTAGTTCTTGAATAACAATGAATATTATTATTATTATTATTATTATTATTATTATTATTATTATTATTATTATTATTATTATTATTATTATTATTATTATTATTATTATTATTATTATTATTATTATTATTATTATTGTTATTATTATTACTATCATCATGTTAGTGTAAAAATTCGATCGATTGGAATATACGTGTAGGCCTATATAGGGGGGGGGGGGGGGGGGGGGAATGTTGTATATGAAAACATCACCTCTAATACAACATAACATAAATACAAGATGACATCATTGATCAAACTTTACTCGCAAAGTATGCAAGACACAGATTTCTTCATCAGATGATCTGACAATAAGATAAGAAACACGCTACAGCGGTGATACGCACAAGCGACTACGGACAACCTAATTATAAGTTCAGTCGATGGCTGTTTTCACCCCCACGTTAATTAATGCAAAACAAACCACTTATTGTATAACAAATGCCTCTCGAGAACGAATTCCCGTCGGAGTATATTAGTCCAAGATTGTACAGGTACTACTCGTTATTTCAGTATAGCCTAGTCTTATTTATGCACATACGGGTTACATTAATCTTACACAAAATCCCCGGATCTCAACGAAATTAAATCGCACATTGTTGGCCTTATCACTAATAACTTACTATAGGTAATAAACCGAATTCTTCCGCTCTTTTAAATTATAATAGATGATTTTGGCAAACACAATTTAAAATGTGTTCCCGCCTCTCGGTTCCGTGTCGTCCAAACAACCGAACATATAGGTAGGTGGTGCGATGGACTGCGACAGGCCGCCATTATTCTCTGTCATAATAAAGAGCAAGGTAACATATGGATTGAATCGCCGAAGAAAAATGTGTACAGAATACAGATACATCAGAAATCATCATTTTAGTAGGGAACAAAATGTTACGGTAATACAATTGCTCACTGAATAAAGTAATAGGCCTACAAACAAAATTTTAAAAATCTTTTTACCACGGTGACTAGTCACTACTTACAAAATGTGTACTTACTTAAAATACAATTTTAACAAATTTTAATTAAACCTAGAGCCAACAATGTTTGGCCTCCCCCCCCCCCCCCCCCCGACGTGACTGTGCCGATAAAATATAGATTATTTCCTCGAAGTGAACAGTATTAGGTTGTATAGTTGTGTGACCTATATGTCGGAAGGTTAATGTCAGTATTCGCTAAAAAGGTTTGAAAAAAAAAGGAAATCGGTAACGATACCAGCGATCCCGACTATAGGCTGTACTAAGTGAAATTACAATAAAAACAAAATGATGACCTCCAATTATATGATTATGAATCGCATTTCCCCTCCCGACGTCAACTGTTGAGCAGTCACCAATGGACGCTCGCGAACACAGGGCTATACTGAATGAGCACCGTTATCAATGAGCAGAATGTGACCGCAACATTTCTACATCTACAACCTGTTAGCGATTAATTAATTATACACGTTACGTTCCTTTCAGAATGAAGGTAAAAAAAAAATAGATTCGTTTTTGGCGAAATTGATATTGTCGGATGTAAACATATTTGCAGATTATCAATACTGAAATTGTCCCGCATATTATTATATTTGGGCTTTACGGCTCATATTTTTGCAACGATGCTAATCGAGACGATGGTACAACGAAGATAATCGAGACGTAAGGTGCATTTATTGATAGTTGATGACAGATATAGTTTGATGACGACGCACCTATACTGAGCTACAATATGGGTTTGCTATTGCCTCGTACGACCAGCAGAGCTACCCTGGACCTATTCAGTCTACGGGACCCCATGAGCCAACAGAAGGGGAGGGATCTAGTTGACGGCAACACAAACATGGCTCTAGAAAGACAGAATTCACTCCCCCACATTCGAACGCGGTAAACGCAACACGTGTTAGGCCTAATTTGCAGTACTCTTGCCAGGCTGGCTACACAGCCGATTACTGTACTGGAGCTATGATTAGCCGACGAACACGAGTATAAAGAACAATGATAATGTATTTTTTTGCACTTAAAATTACAGCCTAGATGTGACGTTAAGAGAATAGAGGTGTTCACGTGATCAAGGTCTTGGCATTGGGCCAACTCTGTCGTTTCAAGGTCTACACACGAAATATTATAACAGCCGGTATTGAGTGAAGCACTTTTATACGATTTAAACATTGCGTTTAGCGAACAGAATCGACGGCATAAAATAATATTATTGCCGGTGTGTTGTGCCACATGTTTACAAATAGCTAAACTTAGAACTAAAACTGTATCGGCTCGTTTATCTAAACACCAATTGGTAGCAGATATTTGTATTTCATCATGGTTTATCTTATTCCGTTGAAAGGGTATTTCCAGTAATGATTCAGACAATGTCGCACGATATTCATGAGTTACGCAATGTTACGCAATCGCTCACAGTAGCTTCATACGCCAATCGGTAGACGTCAGTACAAGACTACAGTGCCGGTAATATCTCAATTTAAACCGAAACTTTCTGGTTCACACGTCATATAAAAAGAAAAAAAAACAGCCCAATAATAATGACAACATAAACAAAGATGAATAATAACAATAAGAATATTAATAATAATAAATATAAAACAGCGAGAAGCCATCTGTTACCGACCCACTGGCGAATAATCTCGAAACCTCCAGAACCATGATCCCTGGTAGGCACACTTGGACTGCGGATATAATAATAATAATAATCAACACCAATACGTGAACCTTCTTTGTGACCGCATGTTGATCGACGGAAGGACGAATTGCGACGGTGACGGGCCGCCCAGCTTATACGTCGTATGCAGTGCGCTCTGTCCACTGCGCAATATCGTGCCTGCCTGCCCCCCCCCCCCCCTCACCTCACACGAACAAGTTCACGGGAACATAGAAAGTGAGGATCCGGATCGATTCGATCTCAGCAGGCTGCATTAGTATAGCACATTGAGGAAAACGGTTGTGCGATGATCACAGACATTGATCACGAATAAATGACGTTTATCAACAATGTCCTCCAGGCGGGAAGACACATGTTTGTAATTAGCGTTTCGCGACGAAGTTATTTTCAATTTGAGGTTATGTTGCGTCGGATGAATGGGTTTGTTGTAACACAATGGATGCGACAGAGAGGATATCCTTCCCAGCTTTTTCTTGCACTCGCAATCATCATCATCATCATCATCATCATCATCTATCTACCTTCACATTATATCCGTACGCATTCGGTAAATGGCAAAGTGATACCATTGGACTTTGGATCATCGAATTTTAGATTTCTGATATTATCATATCGTAATTCGTAAGCTTTCACATTCCCCATTTCCAAGAACATAAAACTCAGAAGAGAAAAAGTGATACAGGTAATTATTTATGATTAACCCACAATAGGCCTATGTTTAGGCTTTAGTTTTTTTTCTAATAATTGTATTTATCTTGAGGAGCAATATGTATCAAATTTTGGATTTGAAATAAAACCCAATTTTGAAATAAAAGTCCAAATTTTAATTTTATTTTGAAAATAATTTTTTCCGATCCTGTCATAACTCGTTTTTTGAATTTCACTTTTTTATACTCTTTTTATACTTTTCACATTTTTGAGCTGTTAATAAAAACCATACCGTTCATGCAATTTTAATGGTTTTTAATTTGTTTTTTCCCATCAAATTTGATTATTTTGTCACTAGCCTATAAACTTCCAATGTAGCTATATAAGCATTACTTAGAGGCCCGCCACGAGGTATACTCGTGATAATGCCTCCAAAAACACGCTTATGCAACTTGATCGTTATGCATCATGCTGTGACTGACTTGGACTATATCCGCATGCTAGGGCCAAACGATTGCCGAAATTACGAGGTCGTTTTTCACTCTGAACCGCCTCTCTGAAAATTCAGTTACATTTTATTGTAACAACAAAATTATACCTGGTCTCACTACCGTAAATCTATATTTAACTTTATTTTACTTAATATATTTGATAGTACGAAACTTCACATAATCTCAGAAAACAAATTTAGCAATTTAACAGTTAGGTTATGTTCCGTGGCTTTGGTAAAAAACCACACCAATGCTGATGCCGATGGGGACCCAGGGCCAAGAGCACCGGTACGGTCAAGGGTAGGTGAGAAGAATACAAGGTCCACTAGATCGCTAGTAGCGTGCGCGCAGAAGTTCGACGACACCCCGCCAGGGGATTTAGTGGACCTTGAGAAGATTGTTTCCGGTATGATAATCGATCGTTATTTCACAAATTTTTGTCATCACAATAATTGCTTTCTCTTCATACACTTTCCGTCATCCGAATCATCTTACACTATCTATACTATCCAAAATCCAGCTAAAAAAACTGTCTCTACTGGGAATGAACCCAGATCCCAAGGCTCTACGAACACTCGCCCATATTAAACAAATGATCGCACAGAACATGTATTATTTGCTATAACAACTGCCCTGCAATCAATCTATGATTTTCTGGCTCAATCGAATCTACGAATCCATATAGCAAATAGTTTATGAGAAATATACACATACACTGCCACAAACCCCGATCGGGAATCGAACCCAGGTCCGCGGGCTATCGGCATGAGACTTTGTATCGAAGCTAATTGTTTGAGTACTTCATTATTATGAGGCAAAATAACAATCGATGACGATTCCCATGATATGCTAGTTACGTAAAGCCAAGGTGCGTTACTCTGTCGTATACTTTCTAACTAACGGTAAACATCTTGCCATTCCTTGACCTTCTCAGTTGGTATTTTAGTAAGTGGTATAGCGACCATTCACAAACTACGGATATCTTTGAATGTATACATTGTGCACAACTCTGTCTCTACAGGGCAGAATGCTCACTCAGTGTTGTCACCATCGGCCCCCTCTACCATCCATAAACTATCGCCAATCATTGTCCTGGGTCTCCGCAAGGTTACTGGTACGAGAGGCTTCGGGTTCAAGTCCTGGATGAGTAGAGGCAGGCAACGTATTATACTTTGTAAACTAAACCAATATGCAATGATGACATATTATCTATATTCAATTTGCTGATAGAGTACACGGGAGGTCAAGTTATATTCAAGAAGGAAAGTGAATACCGATCGCAATTCTCGTTATTTTGTTCAGGTATTAAATGCCCAACAGGATGCTAGGTTTTTTAAGTCTATTACCAAAGTTAAAAGGGTATTTTATATGGCATTCTTTATCGTAAAAAAGCGCGTCTCTTTAAATGTAATTTGAATATAGATCACAAATTCTTTTCCACGGCAATAATCAGACAGTTAACCTACTCTATTGCATAATTATTAAATCCGACTGATAGATCGGTTCGGCGATGACTAACGGATGTATTGATGATGTAACTACTCAATGCATGCCCGTACATAACTAAAAGAGTATGAGTAACAACTAATAGAGATGATATATTTCATTTTCACACCAGTTAAACATAGCCAATCAACGAACGTCAACGTCACCGATATATTGATTATGAGTTATGACTGATGGCTTCTTAGTGCAAAACGCAATCCTCCCCAAATTATGAGTTATGACTGATGGCTTCTTAGTGCAAAACGCAATCCTCCCCAAATTTGTAAAAAAAAAAGAAGAGGTATTGATTAAAACCTTATGTTACGTTTACATACTTATGAGCAATATTATTAAACTTGTATAAACAGTTACAGCATTGTATTTTGTTATATGTGGTAACAGTGAGATGTATAAATACAGATGGAACTAAGAACACATCTTATTATTCGATCATTCACGTCTCCTACCCCCCCCCCCCCCCCCCCCCCCTTTATTCCAGGTTTCTACAGCATTTTAGTGTTTTCGTTTTTACAACAACCGTTACAGAACATCTTATTTGGTGTTTACATCAACATAGGTCGTCTAGTTATTTGAAATATAAATCTAAAACTATCAACAGTTCACTTATTTTAAAATTAACGTAATTATCGAACGGTTTACTTAATGCCAGTTTCGTGCACCAGTAGAACAAAAAATCGAATTGTCTGTCCCAACCTTACGAAGTAAGTGGGCCCATTTTACCGATATAGCTTGAAAACGATTAGGCCAAATGAATAGAATATAAAGCCATCAGCTTGTTGGTAATCTCTAGGGGTTGGTTTGAACTCGAGCAGGAAGCCTACTGACGCAAACATGACGTCAACGTACGGTGCTCTATTCAATATCGTGGGTAGCAGAATATAGCCTGCCTATAGCACACGAGACAAAAGATAACTTATGCCACGCCCCCCTCATCATCCTCAACGCAACAAACGTGTGTGATTCTTAGCGACTTTTTCTATGCTTACAACTTTGGGCATTCTATTTCCTTTTTTGTACATATATCAGGGTAGGCAGGACGCTCGTACATAGAATTGGCACACTCTCCCAACAAGCACATGATTGTATGAGATGTTCAACAAGACGCATAATTTGCTTATTTGTTTGCTTCAAAATACATATTATGTTCACAAAATAATAGAGAAATAATTTAAAATTTTCAACAGAAGTTGCGCCACTTATGCGCTGAAAGCCTCGAATACGATAGAAGCATTTTACAAATTAAAACTAAAATTATTTTAAACACTGTCGTAGTACGACTAAATAAACAAATGACATCTATGTAAAGTAGAACAATACCGTCTTGGATGAGGCCCATTATAAGTTTACCCTCGCCTATAGACAAAACCCATGCAATGCCAGTTTCCGCATCTAATTAAATGAGCGTCCATCTTGGTCTCAGGGGGAAAGCTGTAAGGACACGAGTCGTCTTATGGCGAAACTGACAGCCCCACTCTTCACCTCTAAAGGGAGGGGGGGGGGGGGGGGGGGGGGGACACACCGTCATTCATGCAGTGACGAAATCATAGAAAACGTGTCTGCAGGAAAGAGTTCTCCTCCTTCCTTACACGTGCATTGACCAGGGGCGGCTCATACATGTATGTGCACTGCACGTGTCCTTCTATCCAGAGCTTCCCGGTTGTATTTTGACGAGTTTGGACTTCGGTTTTATTTCTTCACGAAATGTATTCTACGCTTTAGTGTTATATAATACCTATATGAGACCTAAATGTGGTGATTTATATTTCCTTGCTACTTTAGTGGGGTTACTTTAGCCCAATTTCCTATACCGACCCGGACAAAATTAGGAGAAAGCTGATTTTTTCAGGGTCGCTTACAAATATCATTTTGTATAACATACTTCGGGTCCGCCAAAATCCGCCTTGTGCGTTAGCCGCCATCTTGGAAAATGTCGGCGATTACGGTATTACACTAAATCACTTGTTGTGAGTGCTCTATGTAACATAAAAGTACGTGAGTGATGTCAAATGAAATATAATATTATGGTTAATAATAATAATGTATGTTATTTTATTTATTTATCATATTACAAATTACAATAGAAGGAAGTAATTAAGTGATCCACCGCATAAGTGGATATTTGTATTTTGATGATTTGCGATAAAAGTAATAACATATCCATAACTTGTGTTCATACAAACCACAAAGCTTATTCTGTCTAGAACACACATGCCAAGTCTTATTTACATAACTTTAAAAATGTTTTAGATACGAGCTATTGTATATCTGCATGTGTCGTGGCCGCCATCGCCCAGGACAGGGCAAAACTCATTACCTTAGCCCATCGGTCAGTAACAACACATTAAAAGAAACTAATTTTTTACATGATGACTAAAGAATGTTTTTGAGCTTCACTTAGACCAAAGTCACATATGTGCTATAGTCGCCATTTTGAAAAATGGCGACGGTTAAAATTTTGTCTTCAAACATGCTTTGTGAAGGCTACATATAACATAAAATAACATGAAGAATCTTAATTGAAAGATATGATTGGGAACTTCTATAAACAGGGGAAAAATTGTAAGTTATGAGATGAGCGTAGCGAATGTATCAATCAATTCAAATGGTTCATTCTTTAAATGCGCGAATTTTGTTCGTAGCACACCGGTCAAACGGTTCGACGGATTTGACCAAAATTTTAAACCAACACTCTTTAATACTCAAATTGACGATGACAAGATGAACAGAAAAATCCGTCAAGATGACAACCTACAAAAAAATATATTACCGAAAACATTTAAGTTTTAATTTCTGTTAATTGAAACTTACGGACGGATTTAAGTAATGTTTTGAGCTCGTGGTAGAATGGACCCATGGTAAGTCTGAAAAATGAGACCCTGTTCTCTCCCCCCCCCCCCTTCTCCACTGTCCCACTTAAGATTCCTTCTTCTGCAATTTGCCCTGCCCTTCCTAGCTTCTGGACTCTCCTTATGACCACCCTCACGATATAAGAAAAATGGATCTGATTCGGAAGACGCCATGTGGCCTAAGCTGTCGCGTAAGTCACTAAATGCCAAATAATAACAATGTTTTATATTCATTTATATCCACAACAAAGGTATTGCCACTGTCTTGGCGAAAGTTAGTTCAACGTTGTAACTGTTACCGTCATTTTGTAAGCGCATTTTTAGTGAATATTTACGGCAATGTTCCCAAACACTGCCACACTTATAATTATTCAGATAGTAAATGTTGTCTATCACTCTCACTTGTTTAGGTGTCCAATTATACAAATTGAACATTGCTCCAACACTGTGGCTAGCAGTGCCCCTTTTATTGAATGAATAGAATCGCTCTCCATCCAATGATGTATTTTAGCTCCATAAAGAGCCAGTAAACATTTCCTCCTACACCGTTTACTTGTTGTGGATTGTCTTTAGTCATCGTGAGATGATGGGGAAGTTCACGATTGTTAATGATGATTATTAAGACCCGTTTTATTTCCTTCTTTAAAACAAGCACTAGTCGCGTCACTCACATCATGTCAGTACATACACAGCCCACTGCAATTTTTCAATTTCTGCTAGCTATGCTCTGAAACCGAGAAATATTAGTTCCTTTATTGACTGTGTTGGCTGATCCTGGCGATACCATTAAAATGACAACGTCTTGAGAATTTTGACCAATTAAGATAACTAGTTATCTGTATAATTACCAACTTCTGCAACTGGGGGACCACTGTCTGCCAAGTTTAATGTTGTCTCCACTATTAGAGTGCATGCAGCAGTTTTTGCATTGACAATGTTTATATCTCGGGACATTAACCGATTGAATAACTTTTAAATAAGCCGGGCATTATTCTGCCAATTCCCAGGAATACGGCCGCTGACGTAAGCCTAGTTAGTACGCCTAGTAATATGCAATGCATGAGCGAATCTCCAAAGACAATTTCGTGTGAGGTGGTCGAGGCCATGTACGCGATGGAGAAGGACCCCCCCCCCCCAACTATTATGTTGGTACTCTTTGCATATCTCAGTTCGTGGGTGCAAGTATGAAGTAACCGTTGATTGATGCAATAGCCTGTTCAGAATGTTTCGTTCTACTTATCATACCGTTATCATCAAATAGTGATGGTGACGGATAACAGACAAGAGTTGCTCTATCGCATTTGACTGTTTATCATCATGGGGGTCGTCATAAGGAGAGTCCAGCAGAAGAAGGGCAAATTGCAGAAGGAATCTTAAGTGGGACAGTGGAGAAGGGGGGGGGGGGGGGAACAGGGTCTCCTTTTTAAGACTTACCATGGGTTACTTAGAATGGGCCATTCTACCACAAACCCGCAAAACATTTTAAATCCATCCGTAAGTTTTAATTAACAGAAATTAAAACTTAAATGTTTTCGGTAATTTATTTTTTTGTAGGTTGTCATCTTGACGGATTTTTATGTTCATCTTGACATCGTCAATTTGAGTATTAAAGAGTGTTGGTTTAAAATTTTGGTCAAATCCGTCGAACCGTTTGACCGGTGTGTGACGAACACAATTCGCGCCTGGAGAGAATGAACCATATGAATTTATTGATACACTCGCTACGCTCATCTAATTACTTACAATTTTTCCCCTGTTTATAGAATTTTCCAATCATATCTTTCAATTAAGATTCTTCATGTTATTTTATGTTATATGTAGCCTTCACAAAGCATGTTTGAAGACAAAACTGTAACCGTCGCCATTTTTCAAAATGGCGACTAAAGCACATTGTGACTTTAGTCTTAGTGAAGCTCAATAACATTCTTTAGTCATCATGTAAAAATTAATTTCTTTTAATGTGTTTTTACTGACCGATGGGCTAAGGTAATGAGTTTTGCTCTGTCCTGGGCGATGGCGGCCACGACACATGCAGATTTACAATAGCTCGTATCTCAAACATTTTTAAAGTTATGTAAATAAGACTTGGCATGTGTGTTTTAGACAGAATAAGCTTAATGTTTTGTATGAACACAAGTTATGGATACGTTATTACTTTTATCGCAAATCATCAAAATACAAATATCCACTTATGCGGTGGATCACTTAATTACTTCCTTCTATTGAAATATGATAAATCACTTAAATTCCATACATTATTATTATTGATCATAATATTATCTTTCATTTGACACCCATCACGTAATTTTATGTTACATAGAGCACTCACAACAAGTGATTTAATGGAATACTGTTATCGCCGACATGTTCCAAAATGGCGGCTAACGCACAAGGCGGATTTTGGCGGACCCGAAGTATGTTATATAAAATAAAATTTGTAAGCGACCCTGAAAAAATCAGCTTTCTCCTAATTTTGTCCGGGTTAAAACCTAAAATTCCTCCTCTACTTATTTGACAGCAATATCGATTCATTTTAAACACAAAGCGGTTGGTAACACTGATTTAATTGTTACAAAATACGACTGATAATTGGCACATCTTTTTGGAGAACGCAACGAATTCTAATTCGTTGAGGGAACCACATGGTCCCCCTTCTCCACTCCCACCTCCCTCCGGTTTCAAGATAGATCCACTTCCCCGCAGAATTTTCACGGAGTACCCCCCCCCCCCCTCCCCAGTACGGCGAGCCCACGAGCCGCCACTGGAGTTAGCGATACATTCGGAAACGTCGGCATTTAGAGGTTATCACTATCTACTGTTGAGTTCCATTGTTAGCGGCAACGTCGGCATCTATATAGCCGATTTAATTACTGTTGAGTTTCATTGTCATGCAAGTCGTTCCAAGTATTATTATGTCACACACCCACGACCCGACACTGGAGTTAGCGATACATTCGGCAACGTCGGCATCCATAGGTTATCACTATTTACTGTTGAGTTTCATTGTCATGCAAGCAGTTCAGAGTATTATTCCCGTGCCGCTGTCACCGCGCACGTGCGCATACGTTTACAAACCAATGGCGACCAAAAAACAAGAAGAAATAACGACAACGTTGCATAATGGCTAAGGTGAACATATTTAAAATCGGAAAATCCGCGACAAACTACCCAAATGTAAAAGGGACTGGACACACGAAACAATGGGGGGGGGGGGGGGGGGGGGGGATGCCCTCCACCAACAGTTTGACGTGGTTTTAAGTGTCTTAAAATATGTTATGGGAGTATTTCCTGCAATTCGAGAAATTCATTATTTTTTTACGTAAACTTAGATGATTTGCAGAATTGAGTACAGGCTTGGAATAAAAAACTGGTAATAACAATATTCTAATAATCTTGCAATTAAGTGTTGTATATTATATTACAACGTTTTGATTCCAAGTCGATAAAATACGGGACTTAATAAGCTATTATCGGAATTCCGGGACACTATACAGTATACAGTGCTTCTCAAAAAGTCTTGCTCGGGTAGGACGCCGGGACAGAGGGTAAAAAACGGGACTGTCCCAGCAAATCCGGGACGTATGGTCACCTTAATTATGGCGACAATATTACGTATACATATTTTAAAATGCCACTAATTGAGAAGATGAATGGGTGGTATGAAGGGAGAAAACGCCACATGACACCCATGCGGCCATGTCCAACCAGGATTCGAACCTGTCTATGTAGGGAAGGACAATTATTTATCAGGCCAACTTCTAATCGACCAGAACATCATTATATTACCATAGTTATATAATTGGAAGGGTATGAAAGAGACGTGGTCATCGAAAAGGATATTTTATTGATTACTATCCCCCCCCCCCCCGCGCGTTCTCCGGAAAAGTAATACATACTGTTGTTACCATACCGTTAAGCCCAAGGTTTCGAAATTACTACTTTTCATTTCATACTGGTTAGTGGGACTCCCCCCCCTCCCCTGCCCCCTCACTAACAGTCCATCCTCTGAGAAAAATGCATTGCACATGCATTTATTGTTTTCGTATATGGTAGTGAAATTCATTGAAAATCCAATTCAACTACTGACTATTATTTACGCATGCTATCGGAAAGTGAAACGAAGCCACTATACATACAACAGTCCTCGAGTCTGTACAAATAAAAGAGCGAATTGAACCTTCATACTTTGGACACGACACGGACATGAGTTTCGCCCTGCACTGTTTTATTGGCACTGGTGTGGTTTATCAAAGAGTAGACAGTCTATATTCACTAAGTTGTAAGAGGCTTGTCAATCAGGTAATCTCTATGGCTGTAATAGGACATAGGTCATTAGATGGCGACCATTTTGCATACGAATAAACAGAAACGAACAAAATGCCAATGCATTATCAATCTCAAACACAAAAGACAAGCAATTAAAACTACAAAGCACAGCGTTGCTGTTACAACAATAAGGGCCGGTATTACGAGCAGCTAATAACAAAGTTAGTACCTAATAACTTGTCTTCACCATGACAACCACCAATCACAAGCCTTAAAATCCACCTAAAAGCTGTTCATAATACCGGGCGGCCATTACACCTTAAAATAAAATAGCACGTTTTTATTTATTGTCTAGATCATTGGCTAACATTTCTGTATAATTGTACCTAATTAATTTAATAGTTGTTAGCATCATGTAAACAAATTATGTAGTATTATAAACAAAATACTAATTACTTCATGAACTGGTTGTAAGTCACATAGTGTTATGGAGCTTGTTCATGGCGCTTGCTCTACTCTTACCACGAGTTATCTATATACGAATGTACGTGCAATGTATCCCGATCAAATAATAATAATAATAATAATAAAATTAATAATAATAATAATAATAATAATAATAATAATAATAATAATAATACTAATAATAATAATAATAGTAATAATAATAATAATAATAATAATAATAATAATAATAATAATATTAATAATACTAAAAATAATAATAATAATAATAATAATAATAATAATAATAATAATAAAAATAACATACATTCAACGAAGCTTATCGATACGATGTGTGAGTACAGCACGTCATGAACTCATGAAGAAGAAACAACTTCATACGACAATAATGCCCTCATCAGGGTTCAAACGTGGGACAGACAAGAAGGATGCACATCTACAGACCTCGACCACTTTTTAGCACCATATTTGGCCCATGATATACTATCTATAGATACGTATTCGAGTCAGACATTGGGACCACCATGTCATACAAATATGCGATGCCGATATGATAATCTGAAGCCTGGCATATAGTCTATAAAAACACTGATAAATAATCACGAATTACTGATTAATAAACAAACGCAAGTGATTGAGAGTCGAACAAGATGAGTCAGTTTCAAGGTCGTCCGTCGGTGTTTACTTCCACGCACGATCCAACCCTGACCTTAGTTAAAACCTATAAGCCTTGCCTTGCCCTTCTTATTCGCGGGGAGGCCGCGCGACTCCCTCTGTGCTCGTTTGCTTTACTTATCTCGTGCGTGGGCTTCGCGTTATCAGACCAGCAGATAGCTAAAACTAACTTCACAATGGCATCAGCGTCACATTCAAATTTGCATGGGAGGCCAGATAAGCACGTCACCTCTGTTACCGATAGGAAAACAATGGGTTCGTATATTACGAACATAATATAATATAGTTTGCTCGCTGTAATAGCCATGTAGTCTCAAGTTCTTCGTGTATAACCATCATCTCATGCGCTCCAGCACGGTCGTCTTTCAGAAATTGAAAAACTTTTTCAAAATAGGCCTACTATTAAAATGTAATTTTCCAGCCACCTAAATGTATTAACGCCATTGGTATAAACGTACGTAGCATATTATTAATTAGCTACATCACATATTATTTTAATGAAGGAATAATTTCCATAAATCAATTGCCCTGACTGTCAAGGCATTACTGTGATTATACGAAAACAGTAATAACGTACTGAACGTTGCAGGAGACGTAATTCTAAAATAATTATCTTATTTCTTAAAATCCCAGTATTTAGCAATGAGACGGACGTATCCCCAGAAATAGTGAATGACAACAACATGCGCAGAATGTGTAGTAAGCGATATAACTGTCAGAAAGAACCCGAGTATACAGTTTGAGTCAGACACAATCCCGAAACCCGTTAGCGGGTAGCTATAAGTGTACGTGCAAGCTCGGTATATGCGTGTGCGTGGAGGGCACGTATCCCACACGCCCACGTACGACTGATTGATTGAAGGCTTGAAGGAAAAACGATTGTTGTAAACGAAATGTTAAAACAAAACTATGAACACCGTTGTTACATGCAGAGTGTGTTGAGTCTCGGTACCGCCAGCGGCGCACTACGGCGTATCGATCGCTCCACGCCAAGCAAGGGGCACCCGGGTATACACAGAGTAAGGTCAAACACTCCGGGGGCCCGGGCAGCGATCCGGTCGCCTCGCGGGTCGAACTCGGGGCTTCGCGTGCGAACGACCACTTAAACGACACATATTGTTTTAAACGATCGAAACATTGTAACGAGGAGAGAATATTTATGAGGGGCCGAACCCCCCGCCCCCATTGACGCCGTTAGATTCTGAGTGATTATTTTTTATATTTTTAATGAATCGACACGAAATAGTAAAGGCGATATAGGCGTTATCAACCCAGATAGTTGATAATTACGACATCAACAAAATTACATCTAGACCTATACACGAGAAAAGGGCAGGACAAAAATAATTCAGTTCTAGCTCATGATACGACAGGCGACACGTTTGTAAAGGTATAACTTACAAAATGTGTATTTGTTGAATCAACGAAAGGGTTTAGCTTAGACCACATTGAACAGCAGACCAAATTGTTCAATGAGGTTGTCACAGGACACTTTCACACATCTGAAACATTGCAAAACTGTACAGATATATAATCAAAAGTTTCGACACGCGTACATTTGTTTTTAAAAAATCATGAAAAAACTGTTTTTGGAATAGGAAAATTGAAAACCGTTAAAAGTAATAAGTTAGCAATCGTAATCATAATTATTTTACCATACTTCGTGTGAGCTTATTTTCTTTAAGAGGAGTTGGTTTTAGATATATAATATGATCACAGATGACGCCAAGAACCAAATGCTAAACATGAACGACGCCTACGATATTCTATATAATGTTGTTTCTCTTGCTATGAGTGTCACTTGACACAAATAGCTTAACAAGAGGGAGTATTTACAGATCTTTGTTCCTATTTTTAAAAAGGCATTCAATATTGAAATGGAAGAACATATACCATGAGTGTTGTCTAATTATTTATACATTTAATGATGCGGGCCTAGAACATCTGAAACAATCGAACATCAAAAATTAACATCTCAAAAACCAGGATGCAAACTTGATTGTTTCGATAAAATTATCCAATTTCAATAAATGATCTCAAATTGTTTAACTTGATCCAAACGTATGTTGAATTCTTTTTTGAGAATATCCATAAACATGCCCTGCCGTTGGAAAACCCCCCCTTGTTTCAATGATGATGATTCTTGTTGATTTACGTGTTCTGCATTACTGCAATCATGATATTTGGACGATGGGGGGGCGATACGTAAAATAAGATTAATATCTGTATAGGCCTATGTGAAAAGTGAAAACGTAAAACTAAGTATTTTTAAGAACTCGCACAGGCACTTGCTTGATTCGTGAGTTGAGAACCGTGAGGATATTGGGTGTATGGCGCATGCGCACTCTTGTAATTAGGTGACTGCGTGTGGGTATTCGCCGGCATATTGAAACCGAATATCCTATCAAGGAGAATGAAATTTAAGTATAATCCAAGCTTCAAGCTTGTTTATGCTTTCCAAAACTCGTGATTTACAGTTTATCGATTTCGCGTGCCAGCCATGCGTGTATAAAAGCACGTAAGGCAAAGGTCTTATGAATTACTTTTATCCTCTTAATGGTTCTAACTTTTGGTATAGCGAATCGCGATTAAAAGTTTTACATATTTTTTATAACAAAAATTCTTTAAAAAAAATAACGGCAAAGTTAGATGCAAATTGCGTGATGGGATTGTACGGCACTTTTATTGAGAAAAGCCAGTCCTAGGGGTATAGCGGACAATTTCCCCTTTGTGGGAGAACTTCTATATCGACTCTGGTACCATAAACCATTTGGAATTGAGAAATCGTATTTATTCCTGGATTCACTTGTTTTAGTCGATTTTAATAGAACGTTATTTTTTTTTATCTAATTGTAAATACATTTTGTAAAATGCGTAATAAGCTCTGATTTTAAAAGTAAAAGGTTCGAACCATTTGACCCAGAACTAATAGGTACGGAATTTATTTTTGTGACAACTTATATATTCCAATGAAATGTTAGTCCTATCACATACATATATGTTGAACTTACGTGACTCTATATATATATATATATATATATATATATACACTATACAGGTATATATATATAGGTATATTAGGTGAGATATATATATATATATATGTTAAGTTTTAAAGTGGAGATTTGACCGGCCGAGCGGGAGGAAGTAGACTCGGTGGAACCCCTGAAGAGGATGTATGATCCACATCGAAACGTCGGGATGGAGGGGGTAAGTCAGAGCCCTCATTCTATAACTCACGTGATAATACCCCAAAAAACAATTATTGGATATATATATATACATATTTGATTCATTAGATGTTGTTGGTTGCAAAATGTATGAAAATAAACGTTGGGTTGGTTTACCGTTAAACATGTTTTCGTACTTTAATATATGAGTGCCAATTATTGTCGCCTTGTATGGAAAAAAGTAACGGTATTAATTTGTCTAACAATAACAATCACCATTTATCTATCTCTAATACAATACAATTTCAAGTTTAGTAGAAATAATGGCAAGACTAAGTTCGTTCGTTTGTTGTTGTTGTTTACTTTTTGTTATACTTGGGCAACCCTTCATTACTACATTATGAAAACCAAATTGCTAATAACGTGAGGTCCCCGACTATTGCCAACAAACTTTTAGGAACCACTGAACTGCAACAATACAACATTGTCCTTGCTAAAGACGGACGAACCCCTACAACTACTTGTTACATCTAACTAAATTATACGCCATTGCGTGTTGATACAAACTGCACTGAAGAGCTGAAAGACGTGCGAGCTCGAGCTGTCATTTAAATTAGTGCTAAGCAGTCTGACAAATGCCAAATCACGTGCATGTTACAAGTGCAATATGGTTGCTCAACCTTTTGTAACTGCTGCGTGCCACACCCACGCAAGCCACTACCAAACTACGCAATAATAATGCACGCTGTGAAGTGTGGACGCTTGACTAGGGTTAGGAGAAACTAGGTTTATTGAAGGGGAGCGATTGATATAATGACCAAACTCGAAAATAATATGCGTACGACCACCTCAACAGTGATTCAACCCTACATTTATTTAATTTATATCCTAGTCAGTTATAAAACTGAGGAGGCCCAATAAATAGAACTGTACATCATACAATGAAAACAATAGGTACCGCCCGGTACAGGAAACACCAGACAAAAATAAAATGTAGCAACGAAAGAAAACATCATAACAAAACAACTATACAAAGAGAGAACGCCGACACATTAAAAATTGAATAAAATATACAAACAAGATAAAAAGTAAGGAAAGTAAATATCACTATATAACCACAGAAAAAAATCAAGAAAAACAGAAAAAATAATGTTAGCTAACATATGTTTTTAATTTTGATTGTTTTGTTATTAGGCCTATATATAGGTAGGCCTATTCTTATAGTTTAGTAAACTAAATATGAAAAGAGATCCCTTTGTATTTTACACCTGTTATCCGAGTATGAACAGACATAGTTACAATTACTGCAAAAAATTGTAATACAAATAAATCACTTATTTTTTTAGCTGAAATAAGATTGACAATATAAAGAAAACATGACAAGAAAACACGACATTCTGGTCAGAAAGTGGTCAGATACGTGGGTCGCTTCACTGTCATGGGGAATCAAAAATTCGGATGCAAAAATCTGCAAAAGTGGTACATTTTTGCTACGCAGAAACGAGAAGTCCAGACATGCAACTGCATGCGTCAAATATGTCTGTGACAGAAATCTAATACGCTATACCTTAATTCCAGTGTTCGTTAGTACTGAACCACCGATTACCGTATTTTGGTCGAAGGCCTTGTATACAACAAGCGTCCGTCATCATAAACGTATCCCCGAAACAATAGGCAATAAAGTAACAGCAATAATCATCGGAAAGTACGTATAGCCGTGATGGTGCCATAACAAAGTCCACTGAGTTCAGATTAGCTCTTATGCAGTTACGTAGGTTAACAACAACTATGCAAATGTGTATCAGGATCACACATAACGCATCACTAGGCACATAAAACTAACGACATGGAAACTCAAGGCGAGAATACGTGTAAGCGATGTAGATGGCGCCACAACACAATATGCGATGTCCAACACTTGCTCAGATGTGAACTGATCAGTGGTCACATTACGGTAATATTACAATCCTCAATTCCACTGTAATTATTTGATTAATTTCCTTAATGTTTAAGGGTTTGGATAGTAAGGTCATTATATTTCCGCCTCAGATAACTAATTAACACTTAACTTGTTGTCTGTGATTACCACTATTTGAGTGTTCGAAATTAAACTATATATATTAGGCGCCAAAATTAAAGGCAAACCAACGTATGAAGAGGAATTCGTGCCTAATTTAGAGTTAGACTTAGTATTTACACTGACTACTATTTGCATGGATATCATGTGGTATTGTTTCGTATCATATTAACACACTACTTATCTTGTTCTAGCATCGTTAAAAATATCATTATGATACACCATTGATAATTAGTAATTACACAATTACACGTGCGTTTTGTCGAGTGACTTATCTCCAACTTCTAACTTCATATACCGGCTAAACTAAGCGGTATCCCGTAACAATTCGTATGTATAGATGGTATGTTATGGTCAGTCAGTTGGTTCTAAATTTAATACTTGAGTAAGACGTTCATTGTAAAACTACATGAGGATTTGTCGTACTCTGGAATCAAAATAGGGCATTGTCGATCCACGCATCCCCTCGGGTTAACGGGGGACTGTTCTACCGCTGAATGATTGGTTATCAGAACACTAAGGACTAAGGTTGGAATTCATAGTCGGCCCCTACACCTAGGGGCACCCATTGTTGCTATGGATTTGTTTTGTTTATGGGAAATAACATGGAAACAACTGTTACCTTGGTAACAATGGGCGCCCCTAGGTGTAGGGGCCGACTATGAATTCCAACCTAAGACGCAACGACCTTGCTCACTCATTTGATAGCTAGATTATCTCCGATGGGCATCAATAATGACGATATGAGGAGAGACGAGATGCTGCGCAATGGCGGCCGGCCGACCCCCACCTACGCCAGCTGTAGAGTGCGGCTGCGGCGCATTGCAGTTGTCCTCATTTGACGTCACAGATCGATGCCATTGCCCGCCCCCTCTAGCCACGCCCTTGTGGAACGAACTTGCCCTTGACCTGACCTAGGTCACTTCGAGGTCCTTGAAACTGCATGCCTTCGATTCGGAACTTTCAAGTGAAAAGGCTCACGCAGTAAATACATTACAATCGAAAGTGAAAACTAGTCGAGTTGTGTAGCGGTGAATATTACTTTCTGTCCGCCCGCAGTTCCGCATCGCACCCTGTACGTTTTAAGGGGCCTTGCGTGTAACTCTCATAAACGATGCGATGCACGAACATTGTTACCCGACCTCAAGACATAATAATCATAATAATAATAATAACACCGCCGACTAGAACTATAAGCAGCCACATTCCCCATGAACACGTAATAACATCAATTTCAACACTATAAATAGACCATTGGTCGGACAAACAAATGTTGCATGCGTCATTAATGGGTGAACAGGTTTGTCGCGTTGTTATGTTTATATTTGTATATTCTGGTGAGTGGTGACGTCATCAACACGTGTACGATATGGTATAAACTGCAATGAACATCGAATAATGCGTGGGAAAATTCACACGGATAAAGATATTTTATAAACTATACCCATGTGTATAAATAAACCAATACGTATAATATGCGTAGACTACATGCCACGCACTAAGTAGAAAATAACATTGTTTAAATGAAAAAAGTGTATAGATACAACTAGGAATAAGAAATACAATACTTAAAAAAGCTTATAATTAGTAATAATAATAATAATAATAATAATAATAATAATAATAATAATAATAATAATAATAATAACAATAATAATAATAATAATAATAATAATAATAATAAAAATGATAATGGAAAAGTAAGTCCTACTCATGAAGCCCCATCATCATTCATATTAAACCCCGTGGAATCTGCCCAAAACAACAAACACAACGTCCGACACACGATGATAAAAAGTGTGTTCCTTATATGAACGGCTAAGCCTACATTCTTATAATATACATCCAAGGATACTCCCAAGGTCAAGAAGAATTTTCGCATGGCCAATAATGCCAATACTTCCTTGTGTCTATTATCACATGTATGCAAAACAGTTGTTCCAAGATAATTGGGTGAAGAAGAAGGCAAGGCAGCAGCGTGAGACGCGGGTACTGGGTGGGGGTGGGGATGGGGATGGGAGAAGACTCACGAAGAAATACAATAGCGATGGAGCCAAAAGTAACACTAAACTCCAGTAGAGAAACAAGGATCTATGCTAAAAGTTGTTCATAAATCAACAAAGAAGATATCCATTTGACTTAGGAGTTAGGCATCATCTTTAATTAATATCAATTCCCACCTACGGAACATAAATATTACATAATTGTAAACTGAGTTCATCAAGTGTGTAGATTTCAATGATAACTGATTGTATTATATTTATGATTGCATGATTAGTTGATTACCATCCACTAAATTCGTGCGAAAATTCCTGGATGCAAAAAAAATGATGAATAGAGCGCGCACATTTTGTGATGGCGCTCTATTGTGCATTGCAATAGCAAACCTTACGTCACGGCCAAGCAAGCAACCAGCCAGCCAGAGTCAACGAAAGCGTGATGCAACTTTTTTATGAAGCAATAAAAAAGAATGGAATAAGACAACTGCATGGCAACAGCAGCATCATGCACGTGTAGGTAGGCAGGCCTACATTGGGCCGGTAGGTAGCTAGATAGGCCGAAATCACTTGAACTTGTAATGTGCATTTATAGTCAGGGAAACTATATTTAGGTAATTTAGTGAAAATGGTAAAATCCTAATTCACACACCGAAGTCCCAACAGCTTGACGCGACTAGATAGTATTTTACCCGTTGGAGAGCGGGAAGGCTAATGTAGGGCACAACTGACCCTCTGTAGCTGTAGTCATGTACAAGAGTGGACTCATAAACCAAGTACTAACTAGGCGTACTATATAAAGTTTCAAAGAGGGAGCAGTACAGGTCCATTAGGAATAATTTACAACCTTCGGTTGGTTAATTGGCCAGTGAGGCTTGTGAATTCACGAATTTGTGAAAGAACACCGTGGAATATGTAAATTTTCGTTGAATCATCGTGCATGAAAGGGGCAGTAGATAAGAATCTGAGGTCGGTATGCGACTACTTAGGTTGTGGCTATATATATATATATATATATATATATATATATATACCTAAAGGCGAGTAGCAATCTAAAACTTGTACGTATGAAATGTACGTTACTTGTAAATAACACGTGTGCGGAGAAGGAACGTGCCTTGTCTTATGGCTTCCTTGAACTCACCAAACACACAGTCAACACGCTAGAAATAATATCACCAATGCCAGATGGCTGCACACAAAATGTCGTTTCTCAATAATTATTGTTACAACCAGCCCAGAAAGTCTAGTGGTCTTCCAGGCACGCTACAGGAGTGGGCTATTGGAGTCGTGTCCAAGTCGGGATAATATCCCGCTTTCGTTCAATTGAAAAACGATAGCCTCAGTAAATGCATATCAACACACAAATTCACAAACGACTGCAATCACTGGTATAGAGGTCTACTTCATGTTTACGGATAGTCAATAAAATAAAGATTTACTCCAAACTGAAATGTCGTGTGTTCCCGAAACTAGACATGTCTGTTAAATACCATGCTCAGCCATGCATTGATTGATTTACTGATTTATTAATGGGGTTTAACGTATCATATTTGTGCAACAATGGCTAATCGTGCTATGCAGCCACATATTGGCAGCCGGGAGTAGTATTTGCCGAGAGGCACACAATCATCTCAATGTTTTCCGCGGTGATAAATGGGAAGCAACACGTACTTGCGTACAGGTACATGAAAATCGTGTTGTTCTTTCGTGTTAAGAGTTGTCGTTAATTATACTAACAAATTAACTGTGTCATGCACTGCGCTTAGTTGTTTGTTGTGACAGGATACACTCTGCCTGTCGTACGAGGCGACTAAAAGAGTATAGGCTACGCTTTAATATTTCATTATATAATATAACAATAACGACGACGACGACGACGACGATGATGATGATCATGATGATGATAATAATGATGATAATGACTGGAATCAATACTATCATAGCGCTGACAGAGAAACTTGCGTATGTATAATATATATATATATATCGACGCCCCAACGTGTCACATTCCTTCCTGTTCGTTCCTCCTAGTTTGTTTGTTGTTTAAAAACAAGAAATAGTTATTTCACTCGTACCTCTCCCATCCATGTCCCGTCAAACTATATTTTGCGGTGCTTCGCGTTGTCCCCACATTACGTTGGTCGCAGTACCGGTACCGTGAACGACGTCCTCGACTTTGGACACAATGTGCACAGTAGCGACCCTGACAGTCATCGAGGTGAACGCGGTGACGTCGACCTCCAACCCATACATACATCCATTGTAGCGAGCGTAACCTGAGCGCGTGCCTTTAGATTATTTTATGAAAAAATAGCGCAGGGCCTACTGCTAATCAATAGTACGTGTAAGAGGAAAGGAATTAGCATTCACCTTGTCGTCGTTGTAAAACAATCCAATATAGATAGAAACTAATTCGGTCACGTTTATTATAACATCTCCAACGTGATACTACCATATAACACAGATAATTAATTATGCACATCGTGTCCGTTATCTTTGGTGATACTGTGTTTTAATGTGTATTAGTGCAAAATAAAATAGCATAATAATACTTTGTGGAACAGTTTTTTAACATGATTTGACACTTGAAAGTTTATCTTTCGTCACAAAACACTGGACATTTTCATTTAACCACGATAAGGAACAATGCAACGAAAATGACTGAAAAACTGACTGAATGATGCGAGGCGTTTCAGAAACCTAGCCTATGTTTTAATAACGCGAACGCACTTTAAATTACTACTGTTGGTGGTTACGGTGGTGTTAGAGCAGCAAAGGTATTCAACATTTCTAGCGTATAAATGATACGTGAAACAAATTGAAGTTGTGAAAATGACAAATTGCATAATATGCAGCATGCACCGCCAGGATTCGAACCTGGGCGCTTAACCTATCACTCTCAATACGCCCACAACAAACAGTGTCCAGTGAAAAACTATTATATAATCATGGGCGCCGCAAGGGAGGGGGGGGGGGGGGGGGGGGGGGGGCGGATTTCACGAATTTTGAAATTTAACTGGCTATATTCGATACGCGCTATATGCCCCATTTGATACAAAGTATATCCATAAAAAATAGAATAAAAATAACAAATAATTGAAATACTATTAGACAATCTGCCCATTCACGAATATGTTAATTTCAATGCGATCCGATGTCTTGTTTTTGTACTAACTGAATGTAATGTAATATGACCACGCCACCCTCCCGGCCCCCGCCCCCACCACTCGTCATGTGCTCTCTGGCTAGCTTCCTATTTATTTTTACAATTTAAGTTTTGTTGTTGCTTATATTGCATTTAGCCTAAATATTCATGTTAATTTTTGTTTCTATAGTCAGGCCAGTTACCATTCATATTTCAATAAAATTAAATGAAATTCCCAATAAATAAAATTCCCATTAAATTGTAATATAAGTATAGTACTGAATAATGGGAATTTTATATATTTTTGACTAGTCAATCATGGCCAGACACCATATTATTTGTTTGCATCTCACAAGATATTGTTCCAACGTTTTGATGATTTCCATGTCATACAGACACATATAGTACGTACATAGTAGTGTACGTGGTTCAATTCATTGCATTCAGAAGCTATAATTAACATCCCAAAATCGGTTAAGTGTTGAAAATCCAAAAAAAACGTCCTGCAGGGAAAATTAGGGGGTTTCCTCCCCCACCTCTTTCCATCCACATGAAAACAGTTATTTCACTTTGCCCCCCCCCCCCCCCACCCCCCCCAGAAAAATATCCTGGCGGCGCCCATGTATAATATAATAGCTAAGCAAAACAGCAAACTTACCGTCGGATCAGTACCCTACGCTACGCCACTGGCAATACCTGACCGAAGAAGAGCCGAGCACAATTCAAACAATGTTACAGCGCAACTTTGTGACAGTCACAGAAGCTACACAATGTTGTCATGGAGACTAAACACCTTCTATAACCCTAAATTTGCGACAGCAAATCCGAACAAAATGCATACCTAGTACCTACCACAATATTTAATAACATTAACATAAATATATATATATATATGTCTACTGATTTCGTTGCACTGTCTTAAAAGCTACTCTGAAGAATGTAGAAACATACTCATCGGCTTGAATTAATATTATAAACAAAAACAACACGCATAGAATATGCACGCGGTACCTCGAAGCTATTTTGAGACAAAACGAATACGTCAAAAGCAATGTTAATATTAATGTGTGTGCTTGTGCTTCCTACCTGTTTCGATTACGCCTTCTGGTATGCCACGCCATCATATTATGAATACTAAAATTTAACACGAAACCTGAAGGATAAAATATGAGCTTGTGAATTGTTCACGTCTACAATTTCAATGCCACGAATCTTCCAGACTCCCTCAAAATGTAAATTCACCCCTTTCGGCACCTCTCTCGCTGCGTAAACGGTCCCACTCCCCACCCAGTTCCCCTATAATTCCAAATGAAACTTGGACCTGCGCCAATTTCAAGCGAACTCCATAACACGAGATCCCACCAACCAGCAACAAGCGCGAATCTTTGCGTAATCGAAAAGGTAATGTAGTGGGGCTAACGCGGCATGAGTGGAGGGGCAAAGAGGGAGGGCATTATTTTGGTAATGACCTTCGTTGAGGACATTGACAGTGAGGCAGGACCAAGATGTGTTGCAGTTTTCCTCGACCCATGCGAAACCTGCACTGCGGGCTGCGGGCTGCGGCGCGGGCTAGGGCGTACAACGTCACTTTGTTGACAAGATTGACAAGACTTACCAACCACTTGATTTTAGGCGACACTGTTGTTACACAGAACTTGGAAATATAGATCTATGTTACACGTTTAATTTTGAAAATATCCACTCCAGTAACCTAACTCAATTAGCCTAATATATCGAATGTTCAACTAAGTAGAAATTTTGGTATCCTTGCAAATTTAATGTAAGTATTAGTTCTGGAAGCACATGACGTAACTACGAAGACTGATATTTTTGTATGTTGCGTAGATTCATCTCGATTGATATTATAAAGTTTGGACAAAGAGTGTACGTTATAGATAGTATTCAATTTGTTCATCCACCGGTACATAAAACCTAACTATCAGAAATGAAATATTTTTTAACAAACTTGCATAATATCAATGTCAATGAATGTCGTAAACTTACATTAATAGATTGTCAAAAGAGAAGTTTGATTTGTACAAAATTATAAGAAATCGGTGTTATGAATGTGATGCAATTTACTTTTGGTTACATAAACTATGTAGCTTCAACTACTTCTTTCATGTTAAACAATACACAAAAACAACCTTCACACTTTGTGTTTGCTCCCAAAACTCGCAACATAATTTGACCTTACAACGCGATAACGAGAGTAATTCCATGGCCAGTTTAAATAATAATAGTAAAAATAATAATAATAATAATGATAATAATAATAATAATAATAATAATAATAATAATAATAATATCAGTAAAAATAATAATATTAATAATAGCAATAAATTCAACAAAATTACGATGGATGCGGAAGACTAATTCCATGAGAGTCACTTTATAAAATTTGCATTCCGAAATAAACATAAACTATACAACACAAAATTGAAAATAAACTAACTTAGTCATCCACTATTTCATTTTACATCCTAGTGCACCGGCCTGGCGAAAGAGTAAACTAGAATTTTCAGCCATCAAATGTTTCCACTCGTTGAACCGGTACTACTTGTGATATGTGGCAGATAGTGCGAAACATTTAAAATGAAGTTTCAGTCAACTAAACGGCGGCATTTGCAACCAGCGAGGAGATGTCTATTATGCTATTGTAGCTCGAAAACAAAAAACACCTCTTGTAGTCCATCAACTAGCAATGTGTTTTTGGGTGTAACGAAACGAAATTACAATAGAGGCAAAACATACGTATTTCTTGTAACGTTTTTTTTTTATGTTGGAGATAATAATTGTGTTAAGTTGACACAATATACGTTTTGGCGTTATTGTTATTCCGGTGAGTACACTCCGCCGACAAATCAAGGTGGGACAGACCATAGTTTTACTCCAACTATACTCGCCTGCGCTCACCATTGTCTCAATTTAATTTACAAATCAATAGGCAAGATACGTTGACGAATTATGAGAAATAGCGATCAATATCTGGTAAAAAATGAGTGCATAAGAGTGTACGAGCAGGTTAAGCAAGATAGATAAACGTTTTTGCGAAGAATAGTACGAAAAGATGAGTATGGAGCAAGCAATTAACCACTCCTCAAGAAGCTACAAGCGCGATTTATTTTAGCACTGTTTGCCCCTATTTACCTGTGAACAATGTGAACCAAATACTACGCGTTCGTATTCGTATACTCTGGTTGAATTTACCGATTTATTGATTACTGATCTCAATGTGATGGACGATCCGTGATACGTACCCCCAATGGGGATGAGGTCCGCGCATATACAGGCAATATAAAGGCAGTCAAATAATATCATGCCAATAATATCAAACTTAGATTCTCACGCAATGCTTTAAGAAACAAAAGTGAATACATAACTTCAGGTGGCTCAAAGCCGGCAATTATCGTCAAATAGTCGTCGTACCGTACTCTAGTTAATTACATTTGACATGTTAATTTTAGCTTTATTGGATACTGGCAGGTCTACATTCAATGTTATGAGCCCTCTACACAGTTTTTATTTTTAAATCTCGTAAGAAGATATTATTATAAGATTGTTTTGTATTGGTCTACTGAAAAACTAAAAGCTTTCTACTAATGATCGTTTGCTTACTCGTGCTTGTTTCTCTGTCGTCATTACGTCTATAGCAAAGACAGTAAGATATACCCTGTCGGGTGGTCTATACGTTCGTTCGTTGGCCACATTCGCCTTTACTCTCTTATCATTGTAGAGTGTAGTTGTCAAAAAAAACTCTTATTTTTGAATGGCGTTCGATGGGAACTTGATAAGTTTAATTATGCCCCAGAAACTATTTTCCGGCTAAGCTCTAACCCCGGTCTCAACGAGAACAATGCAGTTATCGTTATCACGCGACCGACCTTGGCCATGGAGCTACAGCTGTACAA
Source organism: Isoperla grammatica (assembly GCA_945910005.1). Classification (NCBI taxonomy): domain Eukaryota; kingdom Metazoa; phylum Arthropoda; class Insecta; order Plecoptera; family Perlodidae; genus Isoperla; species Isoperla grammatica. Next base: position 11,680,735 of record OX246738.1, on the reverse strand, counting down.
GTGGCTTTATCGATTCACTCCCACTGCACACGGTACCGCCCACTTTCCTATGGCTTACGTGTAGGCGGGTAGGACCGTACTGCTGCAAAGCGAATCGATATGGGAAGAAGCAAAAAGTGTGTGTGTGTGTGTGGGGGGGGGGGGGGGGGGTTATCCCCCCCACAGAACAAAGTGACTTTCGACGAAGCGAATCATTTTGCCTCCTACGCCTACACACCGGTACTCTAGTCCATCATATTTAATTAAACTTTCATAACACGAACGTGTGAAATACATCATCATTCAGCGTTTCAATTTTCAATAGAGCTGTAGAACAGAAACTGCATTCTGTACCAAGATTCTATTGCAAATAAATCATCTATAGCTATCTAAATAATAATAATAATAATAATAATAATAATAATAATAATAATATTAATAACAATAATAATAATAATAATAATAATAATAATAATAATAATAACAATATTATTAATAATAATAATATTATTAATAATAATAATAATAAACATAATAATAATAATAATAATAATAATAATAATAATAATAATAATAATAATAATAATAATAATAATAATAATAATAATAATAATAATAATAATACTAAACATAATAATAATAATAATGGCATAGCCTACATAATATTGCTCTTTTGTCTGCAATCTGTATCATTCACTACTCTACTACAGGAAGCCAAATTAGTGGCTATGTTACAATCTTTGATGGGGTTGAAGATTCAGGGACAATACACAATACATACATACATACATACATACATTAAACAGCAATAGTCAGCTAACTCCTGAAGAGGGACAATTTGTAGCCTCCTAAACTGCCACCCGCCTACCGACATACGGTACTCTGAATTTAAAGTTCACGGGTGGGTTCGACCCTGGTCGACAGAAAACCTTACTGAACATTGTTCTGCGGGTGGTTTTGAGAAAAAGCACACAGAAGTCGCAATTAGGTCTCCATCGAATCGGAGATAAGTATGCATTATTCTTCCAACTGCAAATCAGTTATCTGAGTGCGCCGACAATACACTGACATCCATTTATTCAAATCTACATTTCACACAATACTAATGTAACATATGTACTGGAACATAATGTGGGGGTTAGTCTCGGTTCTAGAGTACGGCCTGATTAGACTAGGGCGCCGATAAATGCCGTGATATATTTTAATCGTCTTGTGGAACCTTTGAATTCTGTTGTTTCAGAGTCAATAAATAATATTTAGAAATAATAATAAAAATAATGATAATAATAATTATGATTATATTTATTATCATTATTATTACAGCTGCTGTAGGAAATACATATATGGCGTTAATATTTAACAACCGAAGAACATTTAGAACCAGTTTAAACTTATGAGAGTGAAACCTTCGAGATAACTTCCATCCTGACAATGATTTCGAGAAATCGGCCACGACCGTACAAACAGTAACTCGACTCAAAGAAGACGCACACAAGGACGATGCAAAGAAGATCGTATCATTATACAGTGTACAGTGTACACTATGAACAAGTACTAATTAGACAGTAACGACTGAAGTTAACAAGATACCTCATGAAAATACTTGACATTTCATCCGTATTGTCCGTATAACATGTAAATTCACCGGTAGTAACGTGATAAAATAGTGAAGTTAAAAATGGTAGACACATGGAAATACAAGTTTGACACTACCTACGTCTGTTTAACATGTTAACGCCGGTATTGACCAAGATTGTGATACCAATAATCATAATAATAATAATAATTAAAAAATAATAATAATAATAATTCTGAGTAAAGCACAATGTATGGAGTGAGTATATTAAATTTAAATGGGCCAATGCTCTTTTGAGAAGATCAAAACTACTTTTATTTCAAGAGCATTTTGGTGGCATCATAAACCACATACACGTTTAGTGTTAGATTAGTGTGTCTTATCCTCTCCTATATTCTAGCTTATTGGGCGTTTTGAAGTACCAGTAATTAACTTAAATACCTTTGCCTTCTAAGATTTGTTTTGCTTGCCTTTATGAAGATAGTGTTTGTATGGGTGGCATAAAAAAATTGTTGGCTACACTTAAAGAAAACAATTAAGATAACTGCTTCAAAAATGATGCTTGCAGAAATAAGAAAGTGTGACTTGTTACCCTTCAAAAGCCTCTTGCAGCTTGCGAACTAGCGAGTAGCATTTTTTATGGTTGCTGGAAGTTATGACGATCTTCCTTCCTCTCAAACTGTTCCAATTTGAAAACATAAATATAGGCCTATCTGCTACCTGGTAAGTAGATACATAGGCATGATAACTGCTAAATACACACATAATAATGCACATTGTGTATCTTGCATTGCATTGAAATTTAACACCACGGACAAGAACTTTATCGTTACAGTTGTGTCATTACAGGCAGGATGGTAAAGAGTTGCCAGCCAGTTTACAATACCCGTCAACTAGGCCTATAACTGTAACAATTTTATTTATTTTTATTTTTTAGCACTTCTGCAGCGGCACATCTCGCCAGTGGCAGAGTGATCTCCCTCCCCCCTTCTTCTGGCCAAAAGCCGTCCATCAAAGATTTATTAAGAGGGCATTGCGTAAAATGTGTGTAAAAACTCCATACCGACCCCTATTAATTGCTACCTTGTAACACTCGTGAGCCCATACAACATAAAAGCGTGAAAACAAAGAGTATATCCCCTGAAAGCTGTTAAAAATCAAGAGCCGTGACTCACAGCCAGCCACCGTCTAAGTCAGGTAACAAAAATGGAAATATAGCAGCAAATAAAAAATAGTGGATTCCCATTAACAAGACTGATAGTAAACTATTTATAAGGCCTATTTTTGTGTAGGTATATTCAACAATAAATGTGTCAAGAGATGACACCACTGCTGCTACCAGATTAGCAACATCGCTGATAGTTCGAGGGTAACAAACTGACAGGAGCATGGATCTGTCTAAATGTGTTATTGCATAAAGCAAGTTTTTAACTTTAAGGTGTATTTGAAATACCTAATTTAAAGCAAGTGGAGCCGAAAGGAATTTCAACAAAGGAGAGGCAGTGTTGAACGGTGGCCTTTTAATTGCATCTGGTTAATTAACATTACGATCAGAACATGAACTTCAGATACTTGGTTTGTGTTTACAACGTCAGCCCTGATCCAAGATCCCCACACATATAGGATACCACAGCAAAAGAATTGCACTGAGGCATGCAACAATATCGTTTATTAAACATTAAACATAGGCAATGTTTCTTTGTAGAAAACGTGGCCATTCTCATATATAAATAAACACTTCTAGTCAAATGACGTCCAGTGACTCTGTTGTTCTCTAACTATAACTACTGCTTCACGATTTTGCCGCAAGAGATCATACCTGCAACATTTAGTGCCCGGTACCATGCAGTCCTAATCTAAATTCTGATTAGTTCCGGCAATCTCTGACAATGGTAGGCCTACTTGGTCCATTGGTAAATAATCCATTACAGTCAAAGGTGAAAATAATCTCTGGTAACACCTTGACAGGAATGCCATTTTTCATAGCGTTGAAAGATACCGGTAACACAGAAAACAAACTTTATCATTCCAGCTGGCATTACCTACAGTTATCGTTATGACTTGCTGAGGCCGGTCTACAATGCCAAAAAACTATAACCGTGTGTAAGCAAAAAATAATGCATTTCCGATAATTGAATGATAAAAGTATTATCGTGTGACGTGTATAACAGGCAGTTTGCAGTTCTAATCTAAATTCTGATTAATTTTGGCAATCTTCAACAAATGGCAATATCGATCATGGACGTTAAAAATCTGTTATAGTTAGGCCTATCGGGTACAATAAGTTCCGGTAATAGAATGCATTTCACAAACGGAAACGAACTTAGGCTCTATGCTTCAGTTACAATACAATACCCAGAAACGAGAACGACAACACTAGAATGGTTAACATCGAGGTAGGGCCTATTGCGTTTGTGCTTGTTTTCCAAAACAAGTACAGCTTACCAGTGTATGCTTTTAGTAGGCACTACTTTACATGGTCCATTAGGCCTAAGTCTAGACCAAGGCCTAGGGCCTAGGCCTAGCAAAGAGAAGGTTCCGAGGACGAGAAAAGATAAAACTTGGTCGCCTCTCCTGTTCCCGAGACACGGAAATGAGAAAGGGTACTTGTGATCGACAACGGCCTCATCGTTCCTGGGTTAATGTGTAGCGGACTATAGCCAGCTTTATTATTATAGTTGCTTGACCGGGCTTACCGGCAGGTATAACAAACATAACCTCACATTTTCATGCATGTGCATTCCATTCCCCTCTCCTAGGTATGCCGTGTGTTTCATTCGAGCTTACAGCTAATTTGACAACAGAATAAACCAATTATGAAGAATATGTTTTGATTACCTCGGTCGAATTTCTTCCCTTCAGGATCGATGTCCTTAACATTGAAAATATCTTCGAAAAGTATGCCCGCCATGGCTGAAAGGCACGTCAAAGCTTGTCCTTGTTTGATTGATCTAAACAAAACGTATCCAAGTGTCGGTGCATAATGTTAGTATCTTTGGTCGGTGCCGTATTCACAAGTATAGTTGGCGGTAATTCAAATGTTTAAAAGGCAGTGGAGTGCAATGTGGATGGTGGATACTGGATATTGTAAACATGGCCACTTTGCCACCGAGAAAGAATTCTACATCGACCAAAGTTTCTAAACAACATTTATCCCCACTTCAGATATTATTACAAATGGGATTTCCAAAACATAGGGCGTAAGTTTATACTGTCAAATAATAGAATTTGTAGATTGACATGTATTAAATCTGTAGTTTTAAGTATCAACATCCTTAAACGTAATTTTGAGGCTAAGTTGGTCCACGTACATTTTCTACTAGTGTTGTGAAATAAAAATGGTATATTTTTCCAGGGAAAAGGCACTAGCTGCTACAGGAAATCGAGATGTACAACTAGCATCAGACTGGCTGTTAGCTCATGTTAATGATCCAACTTTAGATGATGAATGTCCGCGTGAATACATACTGTATGCTTGTCCAACAGGACCTTTTCTGTCACAGTTGCAAACATTCTGGGACAAGTCTCTTGCACAGTGTGGTTGGAATGGTGCTCACAATTTCACACCGCACATAACATTAGTTTCTTTCTTTAAGGTAAGTAAGCATTTGCTTAGCTTAATTATTGCTTTAAGCGGAAGCCACACTTGGTGTGTTTGTCTGCACTCTGCAGCACTAAGCTATATTTAATATAGCCCTATGTATTATCAGCCAAATTACATTTAGGTTGTACATTTGTCATTATAACCCACTTCAAGCTCTTATACGTGGATTTAGGTGTACAGTGTATTCGTATTCGTATTCTCCTACTTCTGCGGCGGCGCACCTCGCCAGGGGCAGAGCTATTCCGCTCCCAACCTCTTCCAGCCCATAGCCGTGCGTCAAGATTTATTGAAAGGGCATTGCCTAACTGTGTGTACACATAAGGATAGTTATCAATTATTCATTCTAAATGTATTTAAGTGGTAAGTGACAGTACTTGAGAGTGAAAGGGAAATAGAGTTGAAATAACTTGCTATGGGGTACCCAATTTGCAGTTTTACAATGACATGATTCCAATGAAAACTTGTGGTGTGGAATACTCAGGAGGCCAGGATAATGCCGTAAAGAATGACAAATGACATGACTTAAGTTATTTTATTTGAAATTCTAGGGTGTTTGGGGGCCGTTTCTCGACTTTACCGAGCACAGGTTGATTTTAAGGCATTTTTATATGAGATTTCAAGGAACATCAGTTTGTAGCAACAGCATTGCTGGGTTTGGTCTTCCCTCTTGTTTTATAATCAGTCTTTCAGGAAAAATGATCATGCTAACGGATACAAAAATGAATCGTCCTTTCGTATTTAATTTCTCTATATACCGTCTAACCATCAATCTAACTAATACCAATGGTAAAGCATTCACATCTAGGGTTGCCAATTGATAATTGTTATATCGATCGATATGATAATTTTACGAAACGATCGATACGCCAGGGCTAATTGATTCAGCATTCTCCAATCGCCAATCGATTACCTATTGATTTGATTGATAATGAAACAGATCACCCGAGATTTCAAACTGCCGCTTGTTACGAGACTGTTTAGTAATTCCACGCGAGTACTTATTGCTGGGGAGGGGTAAACTGTGAATGTGACAGACTCTAGGCTTTTATAGATCTAGGTCTAATATAATGACTAATCCCATTAATTTCAATTTGATTATGGATCAGCGTAACAAATATTGATATTATTTGATTGATAATCAATATTAAAATTCATATCAAACGGCAACCCTAGATGAACAAGGACTGAATCCTATAGGGCAGCTGGTGGAGGGGGACCAAAAGTTGCCCGCTCCCATTACAAATTTTTGTTTTTGTCATTTTCTTGTTTCTATTGCTAGTGTCGTACATTACTGAGGTATTGGCCAATCATCGATTGGTAGGCGTATTTGAAATTGGGGCTCTCTGGTTGATCACAAATCACTCTTTTATAACTAAAGCATTGGAAAGGTTGGTTTGGTAATACTAAATAGTGTCGTGTCATTAACAAACAATTGTACGTAATGTTTTTCTGAGAGATGTTTAGGTTCTACTCATTGATTATTGTCAGTTTGCTGTCACTTATAAAGATATGGTGTTGTATTAGTTTGTGTTCAGTATCCAGGTATCCTACCTTAACAGTCACCAAGTGTGTAGGCCTATGACTGATGCTAACCGTCTGTTTTAGGCACCTGATGAGTGTTCTCAGCAGCTAACCCGGACATTGAAACACATTGTAGAATTATTGAAATCCAATCTGAATGAACATTTAAAACTCGAAACTTACATTTCTCAAAACTTCATGGGATTCTTTGTCTCGGAAGAACATGCAGATATACTGAAAAGAATAGCCATGCAATATGTAAAAGAAATTTCTAATGCAAGTGAGTACCATACTACCAAGAATAGCTTTGACCTACCTATATTGGATGGGCCTATATTATGTGTAGGCTAATGAATGATGTTAAGTTGTAATTTTGAATGTAACTTACATAACAACAGTGTTAGGTTGGCAGCGCCAGATATGCGGTGTGCAGTTGCTGAGTTACTAGCCTAATCATGTAGTACCGGTAGGCATTGACGGGACGTGTACTAGTATCTTCGCATTACTTTCACAATCAATATTAAAATTAGGCAGTTATCTCTTGGTGTCACAAGTTAAGGATCTTCTTTTTTGCAAAGCAGGAAGATGCCTGCAATTGTCGTGAAACAACATAAATCCGAGCTAAGTTGTTGGCATGGTCTGGGCCTTCCCTGACCTGGTGACGCTGATGCCTAAAGGTGACACGACCAAGAAGCCAACTTGGTGGTGTCTGTCTGTCTGTCCTTTGTGGTAAAATAATCGACCCTAAAAGGACCTATTGTTAACCAGACGACAATATGATGACACTTACTTGGTTTGGACACAATATACAGGAAATTTGATGTAATGGTTCAAAAAGCTAGAAATCTATTAGAGCCTCCAAGGCATAGAGCCAGAGAAAAACCAAGTGCAACATTACTTAACTTCATAGGTGATGAGGGCCTAACTGTCTTCAATACTTCTCAACTAACAGAAGCAGAACAGAAAAGCTTCAAGGTGATGGACGATGGTAGACAAGTTCTATGCTTATTGCGCACCAAGAAAAAATGTTGTTTATGAACAAAGAATGTTAGTCACTTCCACTTGTGGCCAAGAGTCAGCAAACTGTTCGACCTATTCTTAAATAAATTTAAATAACCAGCAAGCTACTGTCAGCTAGGCAGTTAGATAAATCAACTAATACCATGAAGATTACCGGTATTGCTTGGAATATAAGACAAGACTCGGAAGGAGAATTGTCTGCGAGGTGTTAACCACATTCTTGAAAAGACAGCTGACTACTGCAGGGCAGCTGATGAATACAGCAAGCGACAAGCAACGCTGTTAGAAGATCAAAATTTCTGTGGATGCTGTCAAGGAAGCGTCGGGGGTCTGTGGGGATCACTATTGGCGACGGGAGTATCGGGCCGACCAGCCTGGATCTTTGATGAAGACTGCACCTGCAGAGAAGACATACGACTGGAAGAAGTGTGGATATAGATGTGGTCACATTGGTCAACAAAGTTTTCCAGCCCATAGCAAGAACTGTGTGCAGTGCATAAAAAAGGGCCCAAAAATGTTTGCAAAAATGTGTCTAGTATAACTAAGAAGTTAGCAGAGTGTGCAGTGAGGACCAAGAAGTCTGGTGCCTACAAGGAAGACCCTGACAAATGGCTCAAATACCCAACCTCAAGAGTAATGGCTCACACCAACTTCGCTGAAGCGGTCACTAAGCTGAAAGAAAAAGTCTGCCCCGAGCTCCTGGTTGCGGTACGCCAACCTTTTGACGTCCCACTGCCGGCCTCCCTTCCAGATAGATCCAATCAGCTTATACCAGGAATAAAAATAGATGGCATTGAGAAAAAGGAAGGTCTCGACAAGAAAGAGCTGAAAGCGCTAACTGAGGTACACTTGAAAAAGTATTTTCCTCTGAAAGAGTGGGTGCACATTTTCACGGATGGCTCCTACGACTCAGCCACACATAGAACCGGCTATAGCATCTACTGCACTTTCTTCGAGGAAGCCACTCCGATGGGCGTCGGCACAACATACTTCGATGCGGAGGTTGCAGCCATCGCCAGAGCGGCTCAAAACATTGCAGAGGTGCCAGCCTTCCCACTCAACAAGACAAAATTTGTTATCCTTAGCGACAGCGTTTCAGCAATCCAATTTGTCTCTCAAGCAGTGAACCTCCACCCCCAATCGCTGCTCTTCAAAAACTCCCTTGCCAGTCTCCGTCAGCAGAATAAAGAACTAGAAATTCAATGGATCCCCAGCCACTGCCAGATCCTGGGCAACGAAAAAGCTGATTTCTTGGCCAAAAAAACTACGAAAGCTGCTCCTCCACAAGCTGCGGCTACGTCCTTCAGAGGTGCTAAAATCAAGATCAAGACAGCCATCAAAAAGGCGTACAAAAGCACATATGAAGAGGCCTTACGAGCCAAAAGCTGGTGGGCAGAGATCAACAGAGGACCTGATAAAAATTGGTCCAGAAAGACGGCCACCGCCCAGTTCCGGCTGGCAACAGGCCATGACGTCCTGCACCATCACCTGAGCCGCTTTAACATCAGCAAAGAACCGGCAACGTGTAAATTGTGCAGCTCCGATGTACAAGACAGGGCACATCTTTTTAGATGTGCTGCCCTCAAGGTTTTTATCGACTCCCTGCCCAATGATATGAGCAGGCCAGAAAAGGAAGCAGTTTTATATTGGATAGTAAGACAAAAGAATGGCTGAAAAAGCCATCTTGGCACAAGAAGAAAAAAAAAAAAAAAAAAAAAAGGAAGACCAAAGTCTCTTCTTGGACTGTATCAGACCTATGACACGAAATCCGTTGGGGAAAAGGGGTTGTCGCTCGCACAATGAATGGATTGAATTGAAACTGTTCTACTAATTAGTAATTTGTAAAAACAAAAATTTACAAATACTGTCACAAAAAATAACACAGTATTGATAGCCTTTGGGAATAACAAAATCATTCCGAAAAGTAAAGTAATTAAGTTATTATGTTTTGAGGGCAGGAATGAGACAAAGGAAACCATTAAGCATCGCCAAAAAGGTTGCTGGGTTTTGTACCTGCTCCAGGAGGGTTTTCGTCAGTAAATGAGATGGGATGTTGAAGGTGAAATACGTCCGTTTCTTGCATGGATTTCCCACAGTTGTCCGGCCAGAATTTCAATTCGTGCTTTGTTGGCCAATTAGTTAATAATAATTGGGTCTTATAATAATAATAATTATTATAATTAATTAATAATAAATAATATTATTAATGGTAATTTGTTTAAAGTTGTCTAAATGAGAAAAGCATATCAACATAAAATCAGTGTTATCATCTCTAGGATGCATTCACATTACTGTTTACTGGTGTAATTTTTTTAACGATATATACATTAAAAAGTTTTAAATATCCTTTATCCAATTAATAATCGATTTGTACATACTAATTATATTTATATTATTACGTACATTTTTTAAATATGAATTCATTACCATACATGAAGTCTGCTATTACTGTAGGCCTATTGCTATTTTATGTACCATTTCTTTACAGTAATTAATGATAACTATGAGCACATTGATGTGCTATCGACCTGTTTCCCATGGTGCACCATATCCACTGATGCATATGGCCCTTGTGGATTACAATGTAAGGCCAATTGTAATACCCTACATTGGATTGTGCATTTACTCATCAGAAATTAGAGTAATGTAAATTTGGCGTAGTTACCGTACTGTACTCTTCAAGCATGACCCCTGTATACCCATGTATTTAGAATGATTTATAAATACAAAATTACCTGTGTTTTTGTATGTTTTCGTATCTAATTAGTAATTTTTAGTAAATTCTGTTTTTTTCTTTATAATTATTTAATTTGATAATTGAATGCAATTTTCAGCAATTGGTATGTTGCCACCTGTCAAATCGCTCCATTTGACATTAGCATATCAGTTTCGAACAGAACAGTTCAATGCTTTGAAGGCCTTAGTTGAAGACCTGGACCCTAGTTGCCCTGCATCGTGGGAAGTTCGTTTATACTCGCGGGATACAAGAGTCGGTTCTAAGCAAGTCCACAAAGTCCTGTATTCTCACAGTCCTCGGGAATATGACGAACTTGAGTTGCGAATTGGAGATTTTATCTACCTCAATAGTGACGCCCTTGATACGTCCCCTGACGGATGGGTTGAAGGATTATCTTGGCTAACGGGGTGCAGTGGGTATTTGCCAGAGAATTACACAGAACGGACTGCAGAGTCAGATGCGTGGACGGTCCACAGGTAAGAGGCAACATTTTACATTGTTGTAAATAAATGACACACAATTTCACTCAGTTACATTTTATGATATTGGGCAATGGCTCAAAGTAGGCCTACAGAACTGTAAGAATGATAAATACATACATATTAAATATTGAATTCCCTCATAACATTGATTATAATTTTAATTTATAAGCCATTTTGAATTTTTCTCGTAGCTTAATCTTAATAGATATTGCTAATAGTAATATTATTGCATGTAAGTATGTAAGTAGTATGTAGTATGTAAGTTGCAGCCCGTTGCAACTTGTGCCCGGTTTATGGAATAGGGGGCCCCCGCACCGTTACAACCGGCTACATCTGCCTAAAACTGTTCTGGAATCAGGGCCCATATTACAACCTTGTAGTATATAAATTCGTGTGTTTGTCTAGGCTACATTTAACTAATTCATTTTCTAAATATTAAACAACTTGTGAAAGTATGTGTTCTTGAGTTAATATTTATCAGTGTGATGCGTCTCGCTAGTGAGGCGCATACTAACACATGTGTGTTAGGTTAGTATTATTTAATTTGGTTTTATATCTGAGTACTTCCCTTCCAGTAAAATTCAATTTTTTCTCATGTCTTACGTAAGGCTGTGTCTTACGTTCCACAATGAACACCAATTGTCAATCAGATAACTGGATGGGATCATACTCCCTTTTAAATTTATGGTTACAGACTGGCTATAAGCGCTGTGCCTGCAAACAATAGTTATTCATGTGATGAAAAAAGTGGAGACTGAGAAACTAAGAAGCACTACTCCCTACGCAACTATGTTTTGTAATGTAAAATTGTTAGTTGCTTCCATGCCCTTTGTTGGCATTAAAAATCCATAAAAACATGTTGGGAAGGCTAGTTGTAATGAAGTTGAAAAATGTACAATTAATTTTCATTGGTGTCATTAGTGTTCATTAACAATTCCCCCGTGCACTATTTGAGCCACATTGAATCATTTGATTTATGTAATGTCCTTCTCATAAAATATCACTATTATTTAATTTGGCTGACAATATTTGTATTGTGCTTTGCAGGGTTGTAGACCTGTACAAATTGGATGTAATGAAGGATGATCTGGAGGAGAGTGAAGTTCAGCCTCCTGCGAGCGAATCTGAACGAACGTCGGACGTCGGGACAACTCAGAGTAGCAATAAGCCGTCCGATGCAACCAGTGATTCTGGAGAAGATAAAGCTGCACCAGGCTATGAAAATATAACAACCAATGACCTTAAGAAATGTGAACTTATTCCTGGTCCACGGCAAATTTATATTATCCGTCACGGGGAGAGAGTAGACTTCACGTTTGGAACTTGGATTCCATACTGCTTCGACGACACAGGTTTGTTTGCGTCAAATAGGCCTACATTTAGGATTATTGGTACTAATGCAGTTCATGACACAGCACAGTAGCACAGCCGTTAACATTAGGTACCGTACCTATTTAAAATATTGCATTCTTAATCCTCAATTTGTTTGTACTTTATAGTGTTAACTACTAAGACACATTTTTTAACTGCAAATTTTATACATATGTACAATATTGTTTTTTTTTGTTTTTTTGTAACAACTTGAAATTTGTTCCTGAGTCCTGACAAATAATTGTGTACTTGAAGTATTTATTATAAACATTTACACATAAAATGACAGGGCATAAAAGGTCCATTCTAATGCCCATGACACAAATCAATACAACTTATTGTTATTCAAAAACATAAGTTGAATCAAAAACAGTTAAGTTAGGAAAATGCAACAATAGTGAGTTTGAATTGATGCTTTTCTGTCCTCGAATTCAATAAGTTTGACAAAAATGTTGAACCGTGTAATGTGGCTATTTAACTTAAACTCTAAAGTTGATTCATATTTAACGTGACTACATCCCGATTTCTTACATATTCTTCTGGCATCCCAAAGACTTTGAAAAACATTATATGTCCTGGATTTTAGATGTTTTTTCATAAAATCCTTGGTGTCGTTGGGCTCGATAAAAGTTGAAAAAGCATATTTCCATCAAAAACGAAATAGAAATGATCTAAAATCCAGGCATTTATCTGTGATCCAGGATAAGCACATTTTTTAATCAAGTGTGTCTCAAATTCCTAGTTGGGCAGGTTAGCCACCCGACAAGCATCTTGCCCTGTGATTACGAACCTTCTTCTTCTCAAATGCCCACATTTGGCTATTATGCCATCATGCTGGATCTGGTCAACCAGTAGAGACACGCTTCTTTCTCCACCCTCTTCATGCCGCACCACGTGATGATCTATTGGTTGCACTTCCACTTCTCTGCCTGTGGCAGCAAATTAAATTATCACTTTCCTTTGTATGCCTCAATTACAAGCAATTATTCAGTATTCTACTTTGCTACATAAATTCTTTTTTTAAAGAATATTAATGCTATAAATAATTGTCTCTACTTATGTGATAGGCCTTGCAGTTCCAAATTACATTGTATTATAGTTAGTTACTAATACTCTACTCTACTTCACAAAACAGAGTCGTCTCCAGTCAAGAATTAACCTACATTGAATTGAATACCGGTACTCAAAATAGCATTGCTGGAGTTGAGAGTACCGGCAGACTTGACAATTTAACCTTTTCTTGTCCAGGTAACTACATACGGAAAGACTTAAATATGCCAAAGACAGTCCCTGTTCGAAAAAGTGGGCCACAAGGTTTCTTCAAGGATTGTCCATTAACAAATATTGGATTCTTACAAGCAAATCTAACCGGGGAAGCAATGCGTGACAACGGCATATCAATTCATCACGTGTTCTGTTCTCCGTCGCTTCGATGCATTCAAACCTGTACCAGCTTACTACAAGGTTTGGACCAGGGCGAACAGCTGGGCATAGCTATCGAACCTGGCCTGTTTGAATGGCTCGCATGGTATCCCGACGCTTTACCGGACTGGATGGATGGAGATGAACTTCGTGCAAATGGGCACAACATCTTGGAGAACTACAAACCGTTTGTACGAGCCGAAGAACTTCACGATCGTCGGGAGAGTGTTGAACAGTTTTACATGCGTAGTTTTTATCTCGCTCAGAGCGTTATCAAAAGCACTCAAGACAGAGGTAAGTACAGTACAAGTATTCACTATGATACAAATGCTGTGCTCCACACAAGTGATCCTAGAATATGATTGCATGTGTGAGACGTCGACCAATACACTTTAACTGTAATTTTACGGATCTCAACATATTTTTGATAATGCCCTCTCTTAAATCAAGGGCCCGGATTCACAAGAGGTCCTAAGTCTTGTTTTGGTCTTATCTCTAAGACCGGCCTTACTTTGAACATCTTGTATTACCAGACCCAGGTCACATGAAAACTTATTAATTCCTGGTGAGAACACGGACATAATGAGCATTCCAATAATATGTTCTAAATTCGGTTCTAAGATATTTTCCTGGTTTTATAAAAGGTTCAAAGTTTGGCCGGTCTTAAAGACAAGACCAAAAAAAGACTTGGGACCTCTTGTGATTCCGGACCCAGGAGTCTAAAAAATAGAAATGGGAAAGCTTTGCTAATTGCACATGTAGGTAGGGCTTACTTGCCAGTAGGGGGTCTTTTACAACAGTCTTATTATTAGAACGAAGTTCCTTAAGAGGAAGGACTACAGCAAATATTAAAACCCCACGAAATTAACGTATTTTGGTGTTCGGAGCCTACAGGGTTGGTTTAGGCGCTTTAAATTAAAGTCCCCCACTGAAAATCAGTGTCATTACTGAGTGGGTAGACTCTAAATGTGAATTTATTTATTTATCGAAAAAGTGACACTCTTATTTTGGATTCGTGATAGCTCAAAGTGAACTGAAAAAGTATGAAAAAGATTTGTTAGTTTGCACTTTGCAATAATTATAATTGTTATTGTTAATTAACTTAATTCACAAGTTAATTAACAATTTCAACTATAATTACTACAAACTACAAACTCTTGTTCATATGGTATTGAGCTCTCACAAATTAAAAATAGGTGTATTACTGTATTAGGCATTTTTCGATTGTATGGCGTTATTGAAATATGACTAAAATATGTTCATTTCACGGGTTTTTATATTGGCTGTAGTCATTCCTATTAAGACTACTATACTGTAATCCTGCCCCTACCTAACCTTTGAACATAACCTGAAAATAAACAATAATAAACAAGTGACAGGCCCCTACAATAGTCTTCTGTTCAATGGGATGGATCAATGCGAGATAGTTTTTAGCACTCGATCAATAACTGTCAATGGAAAATAAATATGTCATACCATCAAAATGATCATCTTTCATATTTTATGTTAATCTAATTTTCAGGAGGCAACATACTACTCGTTGGACATGCGGCAACATTAGAAGTGAGCACACGGCAGTTGATTGGCGGGTCACCTCGAGCTAGCCAGGAGATGACGAGAGTAATCCAAAAGATCCCCTACTGCAGCTTGGCTATGGTTCAACAAGATGAAGATGGTAAATGGCAGTTGCAAGACATTCCTTTGTCTCCAGTAACACATTCCAACAACATGCGCTTTGATTGGAAAGTTCTTCTCGCATGATAGTGTAATCGTAGACCAAAATTGATGTTTTAAGAAGTATTTTACAACGAGCAAGATAAGAACAAAATCCCCTAGCTACATATTTAGTACATGTACACTATAATACCAAATACCATAAGAATAGTAGCTTCGTTATTAGTACAGTCGACTGGAACCAGTTAACATGGCGATTGGCGGCGATACTGCTTTTAGCTGCATGGCATGCAACTACGTCTGAGAATTCAAAATGACTGCCACTTCTACATTAGCAGAGTTGATAAAGAACTTTTCTCTAGAACTTCTTTACTATAACTCTGGTTGTTGGATTTCTTTATTTCACAGATATATAATGTGACTTCCCGTGTCAAAAGTAGTTCCATGCAGTGCCTCTGTCGCCATGATTTCCCGCGAGTATTTGATAATACATTATTTGTTCTAGCAAACCTATTTACTTGTGTTTTGTTTTGGGAATAGCAGCGCTATCTTCAAATTATCACAAAAGTTGATTGTTTTCTGCATTCCTACATTTTAAATAGATAGGACGATCGTAATTGGTATAATTTATAGCTAATACATATTCAGTTTTTATGGTGGAAATACCTGGTTAGTATTGTGTTCTAACTATACTTTCCCAGTGAATTATACAAAGAACCAGGTAGGCTTAATCAAGTTTCAATGTCTGGAATAACAAATTTTATTTTTAGTGCTTGGTAATGGTATGACATATTATGATGGCTCAATCATTACATCTTCCAAGTCAGTATTGCCAGTTTAGCATAAGACCAAACAGCAAACAAGTATTTATAGGCCTAACTGCCTAACTAAACATTATATATTACCGGTACACCTATGTCTCAAATGGTATCAGCTTTAAGATTTCCAAGCCATTTAACATGTTTATGCTGAAGTAATTTTCTGCAATCAATCAATATCTGTCCCTGTACCAACTATGTATAGAGTCGGGTAAGGGGTGGGAAGTTACCACCATCACTTTGGCCCCGGATATACCTAAGCCGGCTAGTGCCATCTGTCTAGTGCTGGCTGCCTGACTCTGCAATATCAAACATAATTAATTTTGACAAAATTATACGATACAATAATACTATAGTTTTTCTTCTCTGTGTGACAGAGGAAATTTAACAAAATAGTTCTTCCACCATTTTACAGCACCATCAACTAATGATTTGGGTCCAATGTGCACTCAGTGGACTTGAGTTGTTTATCAACAGCAAGTTACATGTTTGCAGTGCAGTTCTTGAAGTATAAAAGTGAAATCACACCTAAGTAGCCATATTAAGCATAAAGATAACCTAACTTGCTAAGTTATTGTTTTTTTTAATTTATATCTTGTAACACTTCAAGAGATTGAAAAAGTGATTCCTTTCCTACACAGAGTTTAGTTTTGTATCAGCTAAACAATGAATTTAAAAACTGTCAAATATTTCAATTGTTACAATAATTGTAATTTTACTAAGTAATTTCAATAATTAGTTAATTCTTAGTTATTGAATTTATTACAAAAATAAAAATAACAATTACAATATTTGAAAGTTTTTAAGTTCTCTGTTACGCTAATAAAAAAACCAAAACCAAACACATCAATAAAATACTATTACCGGTACTTTTGCACTTCATTTTTATTCTTTATTTTCAATGTTAGTTCAATATATGGTTGTACTACCTATTCTATAATTAGTTAATAGCCTACATCATACACCACTAAAACAATTTATACTTTTCAAATGAATCATACATTACTTCGTACACTACTGTACATCAATATCATGCATCGCGTGTTGATGGGCAACCCCGACATCGAACTGCAGCGGGAAAATCGTGATGTCGGGGCTCTCACGATATGGACCGATATATCAGGGTTAAAAATTAAAACTTACTGCCCAGCTCTGCTTACTGGTACTACAATTGAAAATTCAGAGGCTCAATTAAATACAGTTCCAATATATAAGAAGTAGGTTGGCCCTACATAACATAAATGATAAAATATTATACATATACCTATACACCAACCATTTTACGTAATAGTAGAGGAGCAAAGGCATTACACTTCATTGTTATGTCCTCAGCTGGAACTATAAGAGCACATAATGTCCGTATGATATTACTTGTATTAGTCACTGGGAATTCAATTTACTATGCACATTGAATGTATTTAATATATATATATAAAATATTTATATATCGCTACTCTTTATTCCAACATCATTTAGTTGGGTAAAGGGGTGTTTCCATCATTGATCATTAATAATTAATTTAATTTATTATTAAATATTGTTGGTGACATTTTTCTCAGGCAATGGCAATCAGCCAATCACTCTCACCCTTCCATCATTTTATTTATTTTTACCACTCCCATAACAATAGATCTGGCCTCAAAAACTACACCATTGTAGGCCTAAGTGAATAATCTGTATTATTATATGTGTCCACTGGTAGTTATTTATGGTGTATCATATCTTTTAATATTTACTGTTAATGTTTTTTTACATATTATATTGTTCCAAGTTAATTAGTGTATAGAACTATTACAATTAAAGACAATGTTTTCACTAGTGTGTTATATATTATGTGAAATACAGTATTTATAGTAGGTAAGCCACTATGGGGTTATAAATGTGATGTTACACAAGACAAAATAAAAAACCGACACCGCTGGGAATCGAAGCCATCTCTGTAGCTAAGTGGTCAGAGTGCCCACCCGGCAAGTGGAAGACCTGGGTTCGATTCCTAGTGGGGTCAGTTTTTTACTTTCTGTCACATTTAATCAATAACATTAACAATTCTGTACGAGTAGTCATTTTCCTCACAGCTTATGCTAAATTAAAAATAATTTGTTAATATTTCTTATAAATAATAGTAATGGGGAAGACTCACATGTATTTTTATTTATTTAGTGGTTACCCCTTAGTTAAAATAAACAAATACCAATCAATTGGTTATGGCTCAAATGGTGCATTAATGTTGTAGCTTTAGCAACAAGTCAAAGATTGTTCTCTCAGTCATGCTGTGCTAGTTTCTGACATCATAACTCTGAAAACAAGCATTTTATGTCATACAAAAGTAGTAGTACTAAAACCCCACCCTTTTTTATATTATTTTTTCTCGTGCGACTCTATTTGAATCAGGTTGTTTCTTGCACTTTTTAGTGAGTCAATGAATACTTTTCAACATTAATACAAAGCATTATTTTAAAATCATTTTGGTAAAATATTGTTTCAAAATTAATTTTCTGAAGAAAATAATAGCAATAAATACTTTGGGAAATCCATAAATTAAAAACCAGCCCCAACTGGGAATAATTGGAGCAGATTTCCCACTTTCTGGGTGGGCGCCTTGACTTCTAGCTGAACCACCAGAGATGCCAAAAGGCATCTTTTTAAGGGTATTAATTAGAGCTGTATCGATTCCGATACCGATTCTTAAGAATCGGCGATTCTTAGCGGTATCGGCCAATTCCGCCGATACCGATTCTTCATTAAATTTTTCGTTGCCGATTCTTTTAAATTCCGTGCTCAATAAGTTTCAATTTCAAACATCGTCATGGCTGAGCACTGTGCACCAATCAAGAGCCGACTTGACTCTTGTGTAACAAGTGCAATTTTGAACCTATTATTATTAGGCTATTTATTATTCATCTAATACAGGATATAAGTCCCAAATACATTAGATATAATAAAGATATACCATAGGTCTATGCTTATAAATAAACACGTACACACATAATACACAATAAGCAAGGTTAATCAAATTAACCTTAGATCAATCAAATTAACATTAGAGAATTGGAATCGGTATCGGTATTGGTGGAAATTGGCATTGGCATCGGTATCATCAAAAAAGTGGTATCAGTACAGCTCTAGTGTTAATAATAATTTGGATATTGTACATGATTAACCCTATATCACAAATAACCTGGAAAGTAGGAGATCTGGGTTCGATTACTACCAGCGTTGGTTTTTTAAATTTCTGGATTCCACAACAAATCCACCCACAAGAGTATTTCTTGAATAAAAATTTCTTGAATAAAGACACTTTGTTGTAAATTCAATGCCATCTTGTAGATGGTAATGCAAAATTAGGGTTGCCGTTTGATAATCGATACATCGATCGATACGATTATTTTCCTAAATGATCGATAATCGATTGAAGAATCTTCCAGGGTCGATTATCATCGATAATCGAATAGTTCACAAGCCCGAGATTTATAATTCACCGCTCGTTACTGTCTGATGCCAGACAGCCATGACTTGTGCTAGTCATATATCATATCACGCCTTGCTAATTCTTCAGTGCACATGAAATTAAATCACCAAACCTCTTATTTATCACAAAACATAGTAGGCCTTAGAAGCGAGCGCATTCAAGGAAATTAAAGATACTCTTGTAAAACGACCGGCTCATTAGTCTATGTGGATAATACCGATTTTGATTTGATTATCGATCGACATGTTTCTAAATCTTGATCAATAACCAATTTAACTGGCCCAATTATGGAGACTGAAAATCATATCAAACGAACACCCTATGCAAAATGATCAGTCTTACAAGTAAATTCCATTAATATTATGGTATTTAAGAAACTTATCTAGGAAGCAAGGCATTAAGAATTCAATCTTACAAAATGTTGACAAAAGTCAGTGTTGTTAAAGCTACTTTTTAAAAGTAGCACTGTTACAGCTACAGTACTTGATCTTTGAAAGTAACTAAGCTACTTTTCAGCTACTGTATTTTGTAAGTAGCTCGCTACTTGTACAGCTACTCAAAAAAGTAGTGACGCTTTTTTACAGCTACTTTCATTTATGTATAAAGGACCAAGAGCATGTACTATTTATTGAAACGACAGTACGATCCGGAAGTGATCTATACTCATATCACAGCTTACGGGGTGAAACAGCAAACTCAGCGCTGGGGAGGCGGTTTTGGGACTAAAGAGCAAGAAGGGCAATGACCAATGACAGTCGTCATTCCGAACCTGTGACAGTGGGAATTGTGCAAACGGGGAAGCAAACGCGTGTTCGTTTATTGCAAAAAAAGATTAGCGGCGATTTTTCGCTACAAATACTCGTATATAGTAGCTTGCTACTCGCTACTTTACTGCATTTTCAAATGTAGCGTGCTACCAGTCTCGCTACCAAAAGAAGTAACATGCTACAAGTAGCGTGCTACTTAACAACACTGACAAAAGTTATGACATCATGGACCATTTCACAATGGAGGAGCTGGAAATTAAAAGCTACAAACACTTAAAATACTAATATTAATATTAGAATTAGAAATAAAGTCCCCCCCCCCCCCCACCCCTATTTTAATATAAAAATTATGTCTAGTATTTTTTTATAATGATTTATCGATTGTGCGTACTCTCGGCAATATTTGTGTGGACGGGTCTTCCCTATTGTGGCTATGCAAATCAAGATGGTATTAGGTATATAGTACTTAATGACAGCCCCTTCCACTTCTACAAACAAAATTCTTTTAATTTGTATTTAACACAAAATTACTTTTATCTTAACCAAGAGAAAACTCTACCAATCGCATCATTATCTTTTCACTCCTTGAATTCTGATACTTCTTCATTAGGTATTTGTTTTTTTCATAGATATCACACCCCATATTCCTCTACAATTCTAACTAATGCCTTGTTAAAAAAATTACCGCAACGTAACTAGCAGTGTCCATCTAAACTACTACTACTAAACCAACTATATTTTCTACTACTCTATTTACTATGTACCATCTACTGTACTTGAAGTAGGTTCGAAAATATGACCTTGGGTGGATACCTGGAAGTGACTATAATGTGGCTTGTGCACTCAATTATGTGAAATAATGCCACAAATCTGTAGATTTTTATTGGAATGGCATGCATGAAAGGGATGAAGTTGCTATGAGACTAGTAACATTGGTGCTAGTATACTAGTATCTTATACTAAGTCTGTAAGTTTGTTTCCATTGATTTTCTCTTTGTTATCATTTTTTAAATTTTAATATTTGTTCGTTCCATAAAGATGGTTCTGCATAATATCCTCCCTTTCAACAAAACTTGTGCAAAAATGTCTTTCCTAATTTATTCTTGCAACCAACTGTTACGTTGATGACAGGTCTATTTAAAAAAATTGAGATTGGTAATTTGATTGAATTATAATTAAATTAATATTGTAAAACTAGTTCCAACCAGAAATACTATTCATAAATTGTTCACACGAGTACCCTCTCTTTTTTTCTCTTTTGCTGTGGAGTACAAATTGTGCTTTATTTCTTATTTTATTTTGTTTAAGATAGGTACTTGGGAAATTTTGACCACTATTATATTGTATTCGGTAAATGTGTATGTATATTAATTTAGTAGTGGTGTAAATGTAGTAGCAAGTTTCATCACAGTTACAGCTATAAGATTATGTGAATGTGTTGGATTGCCTAACGGCTAGGTATTGAGTTAGGGGAGAAGGACAGGAAGGAACCAACAGCTTACCTTGTCGTAGTTGCGGCCTTTGGAGTCGATGGAAACATAAAGATATATACAGGTGGAGGAAAGACTTTCCTCCACCTTTGTCAGGTGACCAAGGCCACGTCAGGCCGAAACTGTCTCGACGTTTTGTGTATATATCTTTGTGTTTCTATCGACTCCGAGGGCCGCAACTACTACATGTTAAGCTGTTGGTTCCTTCCTGTCCTTCTCCCCTAGTTATAAGAATATGTATACTTTTTGAAGTTAGATTACTCTATTAAGGTATGTGGTTTGGTTTGACTAAACAACTTGAAATAACGGTATCAATGTCTTAATACCGGTGATGGCAGTGTTGTGATCTTAATAGCCTATGTAGTATTATGAAACGATAACCAGTGAAAACTATAATTAAAGTGTTGTGTTTAATATTCAGATGTTCAAATTATTGAAAATTTGAAACAAACATCCATTTAAAAGCCATTACGTAATGTTTTTCAGGGATCCATCATTCAAAGTTCAAACAATTTATAACTGAGCAGAAATTTGAAGTACTGGATGCATACATGTCCCCAAATCGTTTCACAGCTGGGTTAACTAGCCTCATATACATTTGTGTTGTGCATCGCCTAGGCTAGTTGGGGATACCCAGCTGCGGAACGATATTCGAGAGACGTATGCACATCCGGGCTCAAGTCCTTCTCTTTTCCGATTCTTTCCTTGCCACTACAAAAAACTAAAGTAAAGAGAAAAAGTATTTTTTGATGCCGTCACACAAAAGTTTTTAACAAAATGAAAAGGAGCCCATGAGCATCATCAGTCGTGCTCTATATGAAACTATAATGTGCTGTTGTGGCAATTGCCGTCAATTTGTTTGATGGCGATGAGAAGTGATGGTATTTGGGCTCAACTTCTCGTATTTTGGAAACAATGCTAATTGAGATGATGAATGGAAGATGCACGAGGATAAAATGCCACAAGACACCTGTGCCTAAGCCGGGATTCGAACCTAGTACGCAAAAACCGTGATAATGGGACCAACACCTTAACCACGTCGCCTCAATTTCTTTGAAAACTCAACAAAGTTACATTTGTTATCACTTATCTTGCACAGCCACTTTTATATCAAGGAAAGGTTATTGAACTTTTTTTTGCTAGTGAACAATCTGTGACATCAGACTTATCTACCACTCATCTTGGTCATGGAAAGATCCATTAATTAACACGACGCAGCGAAACATCCTGTTTTAGTTATAATTTTATTTCATCAACATGATTATGAATAATGATTATTAATTTGTTTTGGTTAATTGTGTTATTAATTACGATTTGAAATGTAGCTTAATGAAGACTGTCAAGCTTACAGTGTTTGTAATGTCAGTAATAATTGCTGTAATTCAATTAGTAAATTTATTGTTTTAATGATTTTGCCTTTGGTATGGAAAATATGAACAAATTGTATAATAAACCAATTGGCATTTGAGCAAGATGCATTGTCAAATGGTTCAGTGATTTTGCAAACAGTGGTGCCAAACTAGAATGCAGGCTAGTTCATTATCGAAAGGGGTGTTGGGTTGAAAATGTAGGATTGAGCAGCTTCGAGAAGGGTGCTAGGCACTCTTTTTTCAATGTTGTGCAGTGTTCTTAATATGTATAAACCAGTGGCATAAACTCAGATTCGGGGCCCCCCCGCAGGAATTACCCCCCCCTCCCCATCACAACAACCGCCGCCGCCAAATAAAAATAACTTACAATTGCGCTTCGAGCTGCTGATTGACAGTCGTGCTTTCTTCACTGTTATGTCCATCTCTCCACTCTCATATTGCCTCATGCCACAAATGTCTGGACTCTATTTGGGAGACAGTCCCTCATCTATTTGATCTCTATTTTAGGGGAGACACCTGACCAAGACACTGTTGACATGTTGGTTTATTTTCAAGTTCACACATAACTGAAAACTTCATTGACAGCATGTGCATCGTGTCAATCCACTCAGCCACAAATGCTTTTCATTCATGCATGCGGTCACAGATACATTTTACTGTTTGACTGTAAGTTTTGTTAAACATGAGCCCGCACATCTGCCATTTTAAACCTGCCGCCCGCCCGCCCCCCCCCCCCCCCACAACTGCGGGGCCCTTAGTTATGCCTCTGCTAAAATAAGATTCATTTTAAATACAAAACCCAAGTAAAATTCATGCTTTTTAGTTTACTTTTGGTATTGAAACCTTTCATCTTAAATTGCAATGGTGTATATAAGGGTCCAAAGTCTCATCACAGCGGCTCGCTATTCAACTCGAAGCTTTCTAACATGTAAAAATTGTCAAACTGGAATAAAACTCACTGTTGAATTGTATTGAACTTCCTATACTACTATTATTAATAATAACATGCAGCATTTGGATGAAGTCGAAAGTAGTCTGTAGGATAAAGAGCTGCTGTTACTGTGTAGAGCGTTGGGGGCGACACGTTAAGACGCTTCAGGCGCGTCGACCAATCAGATTGCGAGTTTGCCGCTACAGCCGCGTTGCACGCGAAATGAACCAATGCATCAATGCAAAACTTGTTTATTTCCTAACCTAAAACCACATTTCTTTCTTCCACATTTCAGGGTAAACAAGAGCTGCAATTTGTCTCTGCCATATAGCAAAATTGTATTTGTAAATGGCTTGATTGTATTCTTCCATCACAGATACATTTAGGTTAGGAACATATGACAGTTAACATGTTGCTGCATTGCTCGCGTTAGGTTAGGTCTACCAAAGATTGCGCCTCTGTAAACACTTTAACAAGAGCAAAGCAGCTAAAGCGTCACCCCCAACGCTCTACAGTAATGGCAACTTAATGACAAAACAGTTCATAACCCAACAATAAACAAAGTTTATTTTTAACTTCATGTTTGTACAATTACACAGTATAGAAATAGTATATCAAATTAGCATATATTAGTAAACTGAATAACAATTTTCACATTAGTTATGTAAATGTATAAAATAGTTTCTACTGTTTTTGCTAACAAGCAAAGATCATGGATACTACGTACGTATGTATATTATATAAAAACACATACACTCCCATTTAGTACTTGAAAACCCTTCACTGCCAAGGCAAGAATTTTTAAAATGTTCTCACAAATTTATTCAGCATCTGAGAGATGTGAATTATGTTAACACATTGTGTAATTAAAACAGTAAATACGATACAGATACAGTACACAAGAGCAGACTGCTGGACATCTTTGCCCAACTGAGATTATTGTAGACACAAGTTACATCTTGTTCTGCACTTGTGCATTTCTAGCAAGATTATCGAATTAGATAATGCTATGGTACTGTTTTACCATTGACACTGTACCATCTTGACATGGTAGCTCAGTCACTTCACATGTACCAAATGGTTTGACCACTGAATCATGAGAAGGTGGAAACATTGCCTAGTATTTCGACACGTTTTCCTCGCCTGTTAGTATTTAGTTTACGACCAGTATTAGCATGTTCCAAACAATAACAATATATTCGTTGGGTGTTTTTAACATGTAGCAACCACCAACCAAACCTTTGAAATCCACCAAAAAGCTGCTTTGCTACAAATCACTTTCTTTTCAGATTAGTTCCAGACTTCCTACAGTTCTCAAGCATACCACATTACTTTGCGATTGAATATAGCCCAAGAACGCTACTAAGGGAAGCGGGTTGTCTATGCCCCAGGACTTGCATATTTCAAACTATTACATAAAATACTTTCTTTTATTTAAGTTCTAGACTTGAAATAAGTATGTGCTAAAGATAGATTGCATTTAGCAAAGCCAATAATACATGTCAAGCTTATTTTAATAACATCTTCACCTGGGACTATTTTGTTTGAATAGGCAACATAATAACAAAAAACAACAGCAAACATTGAATCTAGTAATTACTAGATTCACATGAGCAACTAATAAACTAATCTGAAGAGGTGTTGATGAAGAAAGTTTCTGTACTATCTATCGATTTATGTGTCAATAGGTCATACAGCTGCATAGTATCCACAAAAACTAAATCAATACCTTGACACTGGGCTGGATTAATATTATGAGATAGGATTCCAACAGCTTAAAGGAAGCTACCCAGTACCTCATAGGCATAACATACACAAAAATAAACACAAAAGCTGTGGATATGAGACACAAGATAGTATAATGTGTCCCACCAATAATCAGTTCTTGATACTGAGTGGGCAAACTGTAAATAGTAGGCCTATATGTTTATTTATTTTACAGTTTGCTCTTGCATGATACATTTACGTACCCGTATAGGTCTACCATTTTAGGCGAAAATCAACTTGAAGAGTATTAAATTGCAAAACAAACTGCCTCAAGATAATTGTACACTAGCATATAAATATAACCAGCAGTTGTTCAAGAGGACGAAGGTAGAAGTCAACCATGTTAAACCTGAACAATAGTCCCAGTTGAATAGACTATTCAAGTTTACATTTTTGCATTACATGAGTCGCAACTTCGGCGTACACCCGTGTTATTATGACTGTCCATAATTAAATTAATTGGATGCTGTTAACTTGCATGAAAAAATGGTACTTTTAGACTGGCAAATAAACCATTTGATTTAAAAGCTCAAAATAACTTTCCAAGGTTTGACTACATGACACTTTCTCTAACCTTGTCATTCTCAGATCACAGTACTAAATCAGTTGGTCGTCTATATATGTCCACCCTCTTTAAGCTTAGCAACAAGTGTGTCTACATCTGGCAAGATGGACCCTGCTTGACGGACTGGTGGATCCTCGACGCTCACTATCTCTATGCGAGCAGTTGTGTCTACACCCAGGTCCTTGGGTGTCATCTTCTTGATTGGCTTCTTTTTTGCTTTCTGAAATGCACAATGTCAGTATGTTGTATCAAAAATCAAACAATTTGTAATACAAATAGTAACAAAACTCAAAAATAAAGAGTTAAGCCAGAATATGTATCTAAATGAATATTTAAGAAGTAGACTCCTACGTGGTTTACACTTGCTGCATTTTGGAATTGGGAAAAGTTAAGAGAAACTGAGAAAGTAAAGCTGATTATTCCACATTTGAAACTAGTAGTGTGATAAAAGGAGAATGTTTTTTTTTCCTTCTTGTGTCAAGATGGCTTTTTCAGGCATTCTTTTGTCTTACTATCCAATATAAAACAGCTTCCTTTTCTGGCCTGCTCATATGTACAGCCCTAGGAGTATACTAGGTAACATGATAAATAATACTAGATGAATCAATAAATGTTGATTATTAAATAAATCACAATCCTCTAGGGAATAAGTTTTTTCTTGTAACCTAATCCTACAGTAATTACGGTAATATTGTGATGTAAAAGGATGGACTTGTCCATCTTTTACTTTTAATTGGAATTTGTGGTTTATGAACTAAGTGTGTCATCCTAGATGTGTGCAACATCTTCTATTGCCACAGCGTGATTGTCAGCGTTTTCGTCATTATTTCAATCGTGTCACTGCTAAGTCAGCAGAGGCCGCAGCGAGCATCGTTATTGGGATGATGAGCATTGCAAGTTTGTAGAAATATACATTTCCCAATTACGACGCTGATTGCAATTATGTATTATGATTTAGTTATGTGCGATACCACAAGAACAAAATTTTAAGTTAACTCTTTCACAATTTCCTGATTGCCATCCCAATGCAAACACTTAAGTCAAGTTAAGTGTAGAGCTGAAGTGTAGATGTGCTGCCCTCAAGGTTTTTATTGACTCCCTGCCTAATGATATGAGCAGGCCAGAAAAGGAAGCTGTTTTATATTGGATACTGATAGTACGACAAAAGAATGGCTGAAAAAGCCATCTTGGCACAAGAAGGAAAAAAAAGTGTAGGCAACACGGTAATGTCAGTACAACTAAGCTACAAGTAAGCTTTAAACTTGCCATGATGTTAGGTAAGGTGGCATATCGAGGTTCATTGAGTCTCAAGTCTGCACTTATCACAGCAGGTGTCTTGATCTTGATGGTTTCAAGACCACCATCAATTTCCCTCAAGATTGTTAAGCCGCCATCGACCTTTTCTATCTAGAAAATAAAAATAATAGGCTATTGGATTAAATCTGTTTCAAAGAATTCAATGAATGTAACTTAGTTAATTCTTATTTTAAAGACAAAAAACCTTACTTTGGATGCAAATGTTCCTTGAGGCCAGTCTAAAAATGCAGCAGTCATTTGTGCAGTTTGGTTTGAATCATCATCAATAGCTTGTTTCCCTACAATAATTAAATCTGCTTTTTCGTCTTGAGCAATTTTTGCCAGAATTTTTGATACATGAATTGGTTGGAGAGTATCATATTCAGGCCCAGATATTTCAACATGAATTCCTCTATCAACTCCCATTGCTAATGCCGTCCGTAATGTTTCTTGTGCTTGTGCTGGACCACACGAAACTGCTATAATTTCCGAGGCAAGCTTTTTTTCTTTCATTCTCACTGCTTCTTCAACAGCTATTTCATCAAATGGATTCATTGAATGTTTCACTCCATCAGTCACCACTCCCGTCTTATCTGGTTTCACACGAATCTAAAATCACAAAAGTATGTTATACAGTATTACATTTACAAGACATAAACAACAAGATAGCCCAAGAAGTCATTTTTAAACTAGCTATTACTAATCAGGCTGTGGTGCAGTTGTAAGAAATAATAGTGCCAGAGCAATCAACAAACATTACAGAACGCTACGACCAACAGAACACTAGGCTACGAGCTGAACGCACTGGTCGTCCGAAGAACCTTATGGACTACTACCGTCAGGTTGATCCGAGCCCAGTCGGCTTACAAAATGCCACCTATGTATTCAATAAAGTCTGTGATAAACGATTCGCTCGGCCAAACCGGGCCGTATAGCCTTAGTAACCACTACGCTAAGCTAGGCCTAAACGTATTGGGTAGGTAGGCCTGCTAATGTTCCAAGCTTTAGCACAGGGCATTTACCACAGCTGCAGCTAACTTACGTAGGCCCTATAGGCCAAGGCCTAGCCTGCGACTAGGCCTAGCACTGGTCCACGTCCAGTGTAGTCCGCTGGATTGGCCTACAGTATGTTGCCCATAGGCCTAGGCCCTACCATACATTATAATGATAACGTCACCTTTTGGATATTCTAAGACGTCACATAGGCCTAGGCCTACAACCATTCTCAGCCACTACCTAGCTCAGGACATCTTGAGGTCTGGGAGTGAACAGTGCCATTGGGTTTAGGCTAGGCCTAGGCCTATATAAACCCAATAACAGTGCCTTATCTGCAGATCGTAAGGCCTTGGCCATTGGGTTTAAGGGTTGCTGGCTAGGCCCTAGGCCTGGGACCTGGGAGAAGCCACCTTAGGCAAACCCAATGCCTTAGGCCCTGTCACCAAGGCCTAGAAACCCTAGGCCTAGGCCTAGCCTAAGGCTGAATATTCTAAGGCCTAGGGTCTAGGTAGGGCCTAGGCAGACCTAGAGGCCTAGGCTTACCTCTAGATAATATAATGTAGGCCCTATAGGATCAAAAAATACGAAATGTCTACAGCCAGTTAGTTTCCCTACTCACTTTGACAGCATAATCAATTACTCTCTTCACTCCGACAAGAACACGAGCCATGTTAGCAAAGAGTTAGGCCTAGGCAAGAAAATTCAATTTCAGTTATTTTCACAGCCACTCGAGTATCAACCTGTTGTCATTAGCCTTGAAGATGAAGATAACCAATGATAAAGAATTAAAAAGTAAAAACGATCTACCTGCGTGAATCTGGCGACGATATCTCGAAGCTGAAAATGGCCGCCAGCCTTGTTGCCAATAGCTAAAACAAATTACGCTGCGCACCGCATGCACAAACAACCAGACATCTCGCAAGCATCATAACAACGTTTTCTGCTTGTTAGTTTGTTTGGTTCTAATGCTACGTTTACAGCTACGCGTTGCGAGCGAAGCGAGGGCGCGAGCTCCAATCAGCGGCCGAGTTTCATGCAAAGAAGTTACAAACTCGGCCGCTGATTGGAGCTCGCGCCCTCGCTTCGCTCGCAACGCGTAGCTGTAAACGTACCATTATGCTACGTTTACAGCTACGCGTTGCGAGCGAGGCGAGGGCGCGAGCTCCAATCAGCGGCCGAGTTTCATGCAAAGAAGTTAATAGTTTCAAGCAAACTCGGCCATTGATTGGAGCTCGCGCCTTCGCTTCGCTCGCAACGCGTAGCTGTAAACCCACCATAAGGTTTAGCAATCTTCTGCTAGGGAATGTGCATGAATTTTCTACATCTCTGTAGGTACGTGGAATATATTGTTATTCATCTAAAGACATCACAAACCTAATTTAAAAGTTTTAAAATTAATTCATTATTATCTGTTTCCCGCACTTTTATTTTTAAACGGTATGTGACGTCACGATCCATGAAAATCACTGCCTATAAGAATGACTTTGCATATAACCTCTTTGGAATTTGCCACCGCCTCCTAGACGAAACAATCAAATTTTCAAGGTTATCAAGCTAACCTTGTCAAAATTTTTACTCAAGCCGTTGTCAAGTCTGCTTCATATGAATAACAACACCCAATATTTACTGATATTCTATGAAAATAGGTTTGGTATTATTGTTTTTATAGTAATTGGGCTTCAAAATTTATTACTAGGCGTACTAGACATTAATTCGATTTTATATGATTATGGATATGATAATTTCCAAATAAGCGTTATTTTATTTATCATTTTATGATTGGTTGATTGCTGATACATGGCAGGTGACGTATGCCCCGTTTTTCCCGCCATAAATATGTGTGAAACTTTCAGCTCGTTTTTATAAATGAAACTTTATTCTATGTCATCGAAATAAAATATTTTTGTATTCAGGAAGTCAATCCTAATCTAGTAAAATGCTAAAAAAAAAAAAATATGCATATACCCCATTAACTCACCCATTTCAAGTAGCCATTTACATTACAAGTGTAGTGTGGACATGGTATTACCATTGATTAATCAATGGTATTACCACAATTTGTAAATAATACGTAATTACTAACTTTGCATCATTTTTTATTTTTAACAAAACCCTGATATGTTTCGCGCACCCAATACTATATTATCAACCTGCCATATTATATTACATATCCAAATGTGTATCCCAAACTGCGTGACACCCCGCAGTTTTTGAGTAATGGTACGTTTACAGCTACGCGTTGCGAGCGAAGCGAGGGCGCGAGCTCCAATCAGCGGCCGAGTTTGTAACTTCTTTGCATGAAACTCGGCCGCTGATTGGAGCTCGCGCCCTCGCTTCGCTCGCAACGCGTAGCTGTAAACGTAGCATAAATGACCCAGGTGCGTACCTCCGTGCGGAAAATAATACGTAATTACTAACTTGCATCATTTTTTAACAAAACCCTGATATGTTACGCGTATTAAAACTGGAGAATATAGGAATCCGAGGTATTACTCTAGACCTGATCAAAAGCTACATCCAAGACAGACAACAATTTGCTAACATTAATAACACAATCAGTAAACCAAGAGTAATTAAATATGGAGTGCCGCAAGGGACCGTCCTCGGACCACTATTATTCTTGATCTTTATAAATGACTTATGCTCTCTTAATGCAAACTGTAAAATAGTCACTTTTGCCGATGACACAGTCCTTCTTTTCTCCTCTGACTCCTGGCTCAATGTTCACTTGCTGGCAGAGCTAGGGCTACGCAAAATTTTCCAATGGCTTAATAAAAATTTACTTACACTTAATAAA
Organism: Isoperla grammatica; assembly: GCA_945910005.1. NCBI lineage: Eukaryota > Metazoa > Arthropoda > Insecta > Plecoptera > Perlodidae > Isoperla > Isoperla grammatica. The sequence continues at coordinate 11,649,083 of OX246738.1, read as the reverse complement.
GAAAAAACTACATACATGACCTTCTCACTTCAAGCCACCTCTGAACCCGATGGACTAATACTGAAACTACATGACAGTGACTGTAAAAGCTGCAATCAACAATGCGACTGCCACAAACTAGCAAAAACAACATCAACTAGATACCTAGGAATACAAATAGACCAGCATCTCAGGTGGAATGAACACATACAATTAATTACTAAGAAAATACGTTACACCATGACGAGCATGTACAGTCTAAGGAACATTTTAACTTTCGAAAACTTAAAAATTGTATACTTTGCTCTAATTCAATCCATCCTTCAGTATGGAATTATCGTTTGGGGAGGTGCATATGACACCCACATGCAGCAATTAATGTCTTTACAAAACACTGTACTAAAAATCATTCTAAAACTAGATCGGTATCACCCCACCAACAACCTCTACATAAATACCAGAATCCTAGAAATTCGAAAACTATATGTACTGTCCCTGCTTCGCAGTATGCATGCAAATAAGATATCTCTACCTCCAGACCCTACACAAAGCTATAAATTAGTCACTCGTTCGAGAAGTAATAAAGAAATATTTAATCATAGGGTAAATAAAGGAATCCAACAAAGACATGCCACATTCCTAGGACCGAAACTATACAACATCTTACCAATACAAACCCGAAATATAAAGTCAAAGCAACTATTCAATCTCCACTCAAAGAAATGGCTCCTTACAGAGTCAATAAGCTTTATAAACAATGTTATAAACTGTAAATCATTCACTAAGTCAATATAAAAACACGTGATATATGTCTCGTAAACTACTGTAACAAAAATACTGTTCATCACACTGAAAAAGCTAACTTTAGGAATATTTAACTATAATTTGAAGGAAAGTTTTAAATATCTGGAACTAAATATGTGTATCTAATGCTCCTGTAAGCATGCCACTCTAAAATCTAAACCTGTTCATAACCTACCAATATTTACTATGTTTCCATTTTACACTTATAAATGGTTAACCGTTAACTTTAGTTAGTTATTAATAATTATTTTTAAGATTAGTTATAGTTTGCTGTACGTTAATCTATTTTACGACAGAAATGACTATAGTAATATGTATACGTTAAAATGTTTGATGTGCTACCCAATTACCATTATTGTTCATGTATTGTTTATATTCATAATAAGAAAAAGTATGCTCCGCCTCAAGTGTTATCTTATTGGAGCATACAAATTTCATAATGTATCATCCATGTATACACAAATGGGAAAAATAAATAAAAACTAAACTAAACTAAACCAATACTATATTATCAATCTGCAATATATTACCTATATTATTTAAATGTTTATCCTAAACTGCGTGACACCCCGCAAATGATGCGCATTTGGTTAATGCGGTATTATTTCCCGCACGGAGGTACGAACCGGGGACGATTACTCAAACACTGTAAAGTGTCACGCAGATTGGAAAACATGTTATTCAAGATTAATAATTTACTAAAGGTGGTGCGAAACATATCAGGGTTTAGAATTAAACAATTATGCGCATTTGCCCATTTGCGGAGGTACAATCCTGGGTCAATTACTGAAAAACTGTGGGGTCCGTCACGCAGATTGGAAATCATGTGTGCATAGATTATCAATTGCAGATTAATAATTTACTATAGGTGGCGCGAAACATATCAGGGTTTAGTTAAAAAATGATGCGTATTTGGTTAACAGGGAAGGATACACCTACGTCAAAAACCGCAACAAATTTTCATTTTTAATTTATAACACAAGAATGGGCTTCGAAATCAAAAATCTGAATCAACAGCGCACTGTGGTTTAGTAAGCCCTACACATTGAATGCGCTAAGTCGTGATTTATATTATAATCAGTATGTTTTTTTATAAATAATTAATTTTATTACTAATTATCGAATTATAATCAAAATACTACGCTAATGGTTATAATATTTTATTCAATCTGTAGGGCTTACCAAAGCAAAGTTCGCTGCTGATTTAGATTTTCGCTTTCTTGTTGCAATCTTGAGATATTATTTAATAATGAACATTTTCTGCGGTTTTTGACGTAGAGACTACCCTTTGCCCTTAATGGGGTATTATTTCCCGCACGGAGGTACGAATCTGGGTCAATTACTGAAAACCTGTGGGGTGTCACGAAGATTGGAAAACGTGTGTGTAGGTTATATATTGCAGATTAATAATTTACTATAGGTGGCGCGAAAGATATAAGGGTTTAGTTAACAAAATGTTGCGAATTTGGTTAATGGGGTACTATTTCCCGCACGGAGGTTATACACACCTGGGTCAATTACCCAAAAACTGTGGGGGTATCACGCAGTTTGAAATTCATATTTAGAAGGGTTAGTATTGGAGATTAATAATTTACAGGGTTTAGGTAAAAAATGATGCGCATACATGGTTAATGGGGTATTATTTCCAGCACGGAGGTACGAACCTGGGAATCATGTGTACATAGATTATATATTGCAGATAAACAATTTATTATAGATGGCGCGAAACATATAAGGGTTTAGTTAAAAAATTATGTTCATTTATTTCCCTCACGGATGTAGGCCTACGAACTGGAACAATGACTCAAAAACTGTGTCACGCAGTTTGAGAAACACATTTATAATTTACTATGGGTTTGCCGTAACATCTCTGGTTTAGTGGAATTCATTATATTGGGTTTAGTTTTACGTGATAATATAATAATATGCATTGCATTGTTCTTCACTTATAATTACACACACGTTAGAGGCTACATTAATGCTATTATTTTACTAGTGGATTTACTACATCATGCCTGTACGTTGGCAACACAGACGGCAGCCATTTTTGACTTCCAGATATCGTCGTCAAAGTCACGCCGGTAAACGATCTCATGTCAAATTCACATCAGAGTCGATAAAGAAGTTCTCCTTCAGGGAAACTTTTTTATCGACTATATTGTGTACTGCGCATTTTGGATTTTTGGGAGGCGCTGAGATTTGACTTTTCTCGCGAAAGAATGAACAGGAAATCATGGGTTCCATTCCGTAATCTTTGATTATAACTTGTTTGAATTTGAAGATCGACATAAGGGTCCTGGAAACTTGGTTTCAAGCCAATAAAATGCAACCAAATATTAATAAATCCAAGATTATGTTATTCTGCTCTCAACACTTGAGGGCAAACTTAGGACAATATGTGATCGATGTTCGGATTGATAGTCATATTCTTGAATTGGTAAGGATCATTAAATATTTGGGCATATTAATTGATGATAACCTAACCTTTAAACCCCATGGTGAACAAATGATTAAAAAGATGGCAAAAAAACATGGGTTATTCATGAGAATCCATGGGCATGTGTCATTGGATGCTAAAGTGATGTTATACAGAGCAATAATATCGCCACTTATCGATTACTGTAGTTCAATTCTATTTTTACTTGGTCAAAACGAGATTATGATTTTACAAAAAATTCAAAACAAGGCAATGAGGAGTATTCTTAGAGTGAAAAGAAGTACGTCTATAGTCAAAATGTGTAAGGCACTGGGATGGCTACAAATAAAACACCGAATCTTACTCAATACCTTGTGTTTTATGCAAAAAACTTTCCATGGATTAACTTCTACACACCTTCAAGATAAATTAGTACAGGTTAAGAATCTACATAGCTATGACACACGTAGAGCTGCTAATATCAATGTTCAAAGATCAACAAATACATTGCAGGATAAATCAATATTTACAAAAGGGCTCAGGATATTTAACAGAATCCCAGAGGAAATACGGAAAAAAAATCCTGTTCTCTTCAGAAGGGAATGTAGTAGTCTTATAAAAGAAGGTAAACTCTGTGCCAAACCATATGAAAAAGGCACTTTTTGGGATAGGCCTACTTCCTGAAGTTATATGACAGAGTCTAATGTACTGTGTTAGTGTAAGTGATGTTTAAAAGTGTATTTTATGTTTAATTTTTAATTTATAGCCTTTAATGAGGCCTTAATGGCCATATATTGACTGTTTTACTGTTTGGATATTTATGTTATTTTGTATTCTATAGCCTGTATAATATGTATAGAGTGTAATGGGTGTAAAAATAGCAACTGTGCTAAATAAAGATTTTACTACTACTACTACTACTACTACTACTACTACTACTACTACTACATTTATTTGTTTATTGTAGCTAGCAACTATTTAAGTACATTAATGTTAAGTCGATCGATGAAGTGAACTACCCATTCAATACAACAACTAAACTATTCAAATTAAATGGACATGAAAAAGTACTTTTGTTTATTCTAAATTATGAATTTCAAGAATTATTACATTTGAGTAGCATTTAATACTGAACGTCTTGAAATTATATATTTTTTTATTAATAAAGTATATTTATAGTTTCTAATTTGAGTAGATTTGAGGTAAAATTGACACACCAGCGCAAATATCTCGAAAACGGATCGCGTTCGATCATCTTTTTCAAACGTATTCATGTTAGTCATGAAGTTATCTACATTAAGGACGAAAATTTGTTACAATATATTACTTTTTGAAGGTACTACGCAAAGTTATACGATTGAAAGTGTAGGTTTTTGTTCAGTTACAATGTATAACATAGGGAATTCCAACGCATTTCAACACTCAATAAATAAAAAACTAATAGCGGTAGGTGCATATTTTTTTCTACAATATTCACAAGATTAATCTCAACTTGCAGTACAAACAATTTGAATGATTTATATTACATGTGCAGTTATCATCGATCGACTTTAATATCTCTTTGCTATTATCATTTTACATATTTCATTCTTAAACACAATACTATTATTACATTCCTTAAAGTCGATCCACTGTTTATCCAACTATTTGTCATTGTGCTACAAATCATGTTGAATATACACTTAAATATCATGTTTAATATTAGCGAAAAATAAAGTAGTTTCATCGACTACTTTTTTTAATATAAATATTTGAAATCCGTCGATTTCCCTATCCCCTACCATTGAAACGGTCAAAAATCATACACTTTCGAATATAAAGCATCGACTAAGTAGATACTAAACATTTGTCATTTTCTTTATTTTATACTCAATTTGAAGATAATTGAACGACAATTCTAAATATGTATGTATGAATACAATCTCTCGACTCGTTTTCGGTCAATATTGGCTTCACTACAAGAACATTTGATGGGAAATCGGGCGAGCCGTGAAACTATGGCAGCACTGCGTGCGATGACGTCATTTCTCTTTGAGCCCGCGTCCGCCTCACGTCAAAACATGAGCTGGCTGTCACATTTCCACGATGCGACGTGACTGGACGCTTTCTTATTTACATTTATTGTCGCTTATTTCCAATTAACATTTTGCGTCATACAAATAATGCACTCAATTCAAATTGAAGGCACAGTTAGAAACGGGAATATATCTGAATACGGTACGTGAGGCCTAGCCTAGGCCACCTTTATTTAGACTTAGGCCTAGGCCTATATTGCCTGATCCGAAATGAAATTCATGTATTGTACGTCCGTAAACGCAAACATTTTCCCCAATGTAGATATGCTAAGTATAGTATGCCAGGAGGCATCTGTATAATATGAAAGAAAATATGCCAAGCCCTAAGGCCACTCAAGGACGTTTTGTGATCATTTGACATGTGCAAGGCCTAGGCCTACCATTTATGTAGCCCCCCTACACGCATTTGAAATAATTTACATCCATTGCATGCCTTCACATGTCCTAGATGGACTTAAGTTACTTGAGATCACTTCGTCAGGTAAACAATTGCACAAACAACATGATACGATACAAAATATACAATCCTATCATTTTCTTTTATCGTAATAAAACGTCCTCCGCTTCGTATTCCGTATTTTTTCGACGCCATTTTCACGATCTGTTAATAACAATGTCTTTGCAGCGTTGCCAAATATATTGAAGGTTGGCAATACTTTGTCGATGAATATTAAAAACGAGTTTTTTGTTTCCTTGGCTTTGTAAATCAATTAAGATTTGTACCCATTATAAAGTCTATAATTTGTGAATGTGTTGTGGTGTAATTAAAGCCAAAAGCTAGATAAGAAGTTGACTACTATTTGGAGTTTTGATGAACTAATTTCGTTTTTAAGGATTGGCTATTCTGCAGTCAAACTAGTGTCTAGAATCATGCCATTATAAATAACTGCAATTTTGTGTAAATACTGGATTTTAAAATAGTATTCTTACTTGATTACTGAATATATTTTACATTTTATAGTAATTTAACATAATAATTGTCAAAGAAATAATTATTTGTGATTTTAAACAAATATTAAAATCATTGCTTGAAACTGGTAGTTTGATCAATGGAACGACTTTAATGTTATTAGGCAAGTCATTATACTCCCTGATGCTTTTATAATACAAACTATTTCTAAATAAACTAGTATCACAGACCTCTAAATATATATACTATTATTACTTACACTTCTTGTTCTTGTCAAGTGTAAACGTTTCCCTAAAACGGGCGTCTTATCTCACCTGACGAGAGTCTGTCAACTGTTCATATATCAATTTAAAATATGTTAAGATATTATGGTAGGGTGGAAGAACAAAAATGTATTTTTTAAACCTCGCCTTTTTTCTTGTAACCCTGTATTCATACATGTTAACATGAAAATAAAGAAATACTTACTTACTTACTTATATAATTGTGTTGTTTCATGTCTTCAAGCATTGACTTTAAGTATTCAGGTGCATTTCCTTTCAATATTCTAAAAATAAACACATATCCAGCTAGTACAGTTTCACTTACACTAATCCATTCTAATCTATCTAACATTTCAGTAGATTAGATTAGATTAGATTAGATTAAAGACTTAAAGGCTGCAAATGGGCCACAACTGCCCGGTGGCAACCTATCCAAACCTCCCCCCTCCCCACCCTCCCTCATCACCTCCTTTTCGTCAATCTATTTCTAAATTCCCTTACTGACTCGCACTCAACAACCTCCTCGGGTAACTCATTCCATTCCCTTACCGTTCTCAGTAGTTAATGCATACCATGTTTCCTGTAATATATACCTCATAACTTTATTCTGTAGACTTTGTAGTTTACTTATATCTTGTAGACTTGTTTACTAAAGTATTACAGTACACAAAATGTGGCTTAGTTTCAAGTAGACAGATTTCTGCCAACCCTCATTAGAAATCCAACTTTCTTCCCTACTTTCTTTATAATATATTGCAAGTGTTTATTAAAATTTAGTTTATCATCTATCTATAACCACTCCTAGGTACTTAAAATCTTTTACATTTACAATTTTCTCTCCTGCTATTTTGATCTTCACATATAAATTTACATTACACAGTTGCTTTCTGCCTAATATGGTTAATAGTTTCGATTTTTTCTCATCTAGTTTTAACTTATTTATACTTAACCAAACGTGTATCAAGCTCACTTCTTCCTCTATTATTTTTGTAATTTCCTTTATATCCACTCCACTTATGGATATTATCGTACCGTCTGCCATTCCCATTTTATTATTCTCACCAATCATACAAAGTATAAAAAGTATTGTTAAAACAAAAATAGGTCCTACGTACACGACTTACTCGACAGCTTATACCCATATGACATCGGACGTCAATTAAAAAATAAAGTAATAAATTATATAACGTTACGATTTACGAAGGTGTTGGAAGACAAAAAATCAAAAAACAGGAAAAGAACAGAAATGATCCCATCTTTGTACAAGTGCATGATGGGCCAAACCAAATGCTAACAAGCCCCCCCCCCCCCCACAAGCACTACGCATCGGCCTCGTATGGCCGTGGGGAAATGTAAAATCAAGGAGAATGTTGATGGTTTGGGAGGTAGGGGAAAACACCAATGCAGGTGCAGAGGAAGGTTCAGTTGCAAGGAAACGTAACAATAAGATAGAGCTAACAAAAACGCAATTATTGTTGTGTGTAGAGAGTAGACCGAGTAGAAAGGTTCACTGACATCCGATATTGAACCGCCCCAAGTCCTCTTGTTCAAATCTACTAACCTGCGCTCCCGCGTGTATGACGTCATAGAAAAGAGTAGTGTCGAGAGAGCGAGTCGGTGGAGTCGAGGCATGTCGATGAGTAGTGATGGCGGACGAATGCAACGCAAAAATAGTTCGAAGTCTCCGAAAAAGTCGCGGAAGCCAGAGGAACGCATACGACAAGATATCCCGTCAGTGCATAAAAGAAACTTGTACATTGTTTCATTTCCCGTTATTTTTTTGTTTGATATCCTTCGCACAATATTGTATCAATTGTTTGTGATATTTAAATACCTCTATTCATCTACTTCTCGCTTGCTAGTAGGGTTACACCGTCCAAAAACAAATAATGATAAATCGCAAAATGTAGAAATACAAATTCCTGAAAGTGACAGTGAAGGCGTAGGCCTACAGGACTATCGTCAAGAGATGTCTGAACATCCTAAACATCCCACAGGGCCTGGGCCTGGTGACCCAATGTTGGCGAAGCAAAAACATCACCATCGGAGAGCTTTTGAATTTATATCGAAAGCTCTAAAGATAGACGAAGAAAATGAAGGTAAGAATGCTACCCTGCTTATAGCTCGCATCTAGCCTAAAAATGTATAGGCCTAGGCCCCTAGGCCCTAGGCTAAGCCCTAGGGCATCTCATAAGATTGTACTGCCGGGACAAAAGTTACTGGATGTAGGCCTAGGACTAGGCCCTAACCTCTACAGCTTTGTATGTCTAGGCCTAGGCCTAACCTAGCACCTATTGGTGGGCCTACAAGGTAGGCTATAGGTATACGGTGCATGCCATCATATTTTTTTGTAGGCTTATGGTCGGTGCACAATAGGCTAGCCCGGGAAGGAGCTTCCCGTTACCGTTAAGGTTACCGGGCAATGTTAAATTATAGCGAACTTTCCCGTTACCATTACCGGCCTCCTTCCCGGACGATTGTGCACCGACCATTAGACCCTAGGTTTAGTCGTTGCCTAGGCTAGGACTATGTGCGAAAAAATATACATGCCCTATAGTAAGCTTACGCTAGACTTTAGGGGGACGTTAGGTGAACAATACGCCCAGAAGGAGTTTCGGGTTTGGGAACGAGAAAGTTGGCTAGGCGTAGCCTATGACTTAAACCTCGGTGCACAATGCATCCGGCAAGAAGCTCCAGGACGAGAATGGTAAAGTTGGCTATGATTTAACATTGCCCGGAAAGGGAAGCTTCTTGCCGGGTTATTGTGCACCCTTACTATGCCTAGGTCTATCAAGTTTCATTAGAAAATTTGCAATCGCTTTTGGCAAACTTAATTTTCCCCTGGCCTTTACCATTGATGGCACTTATTCTTATAATAAGCTACGCCTAGTCCTCAATTGGTGTGTTAGTTTGGAGACATCACTTGTCAGCTGTAGGGAGTAGGCCAATTCACGTGATGGTCACAACGACGATTATGGAGAGGAAAATTTTTGTTGGCATTTGAGCTGTCAATAGAAGATGAATATGCTTACCACGAAAAGAGTTTTACACCTGCATCGCCCGATAAAAGTTACAAAAATGATTATTATAAGGCCATTGTAAACTATTAAAAGAGTAATCAAAACAAAAGAGTGTTTATGTTGCTTTCCAGTAGGCCTAGTCCTAATAATAGCAAACCAATTTAAAGAACGGTTGAATTTGTAGTTTGTACCAAATGCCATCTGAAACATTTGGCTTCAGGTATTTCATTGTAGATTATGGCACTGACTAGGGTCTATCTACTACATTTACCATTAGAGCCAAGTTGTTGATGTTCCTTGGTGATTTTTTGTTGCCATACTAGTTAGGCCTACTGGGTCATTCCATGGAAGTTCAACCAATGCAGGTTGCCGACTTATTTCTGATATTTTTCCAAGTTGGATCATTGATAACTACTTACTTGCAGATAGTAACATAATTTATTTTATTTTTTTCGGATGAACGGTTTAGAAGTTACGGGCCTTGAAAGTTCAGTCCGCGTCGCGAAAATGGCAAATTTAAGGGTTTGCGTTTAATAGTGCCACAACTAAAGGGGTGAAGCTTTTGGTTTGATTTTTCCTTTCTAGGATCATAATTGAATAGTTCTACTAGAATATGTTTTCAGAAATTTGATACTTAACATGCAAGTAGTCCAAACTGAAGGTCAAAGTCATCATATTAATTTGTCGTTTTTGCAGATTTTGGGGTGTAATAACTCTGAGGGGGTTGAAGATAACCATCCAACTCTTTTTGCATAATATACTCTTTAGCCTTGTGTAATAGGAAAAAAATACATTTTTTTGTTTTTCTGTACCCTTCATACCCAAAAATATTCCCAAAATGTAGCAAAAGTCAAATTTGGCCATTTTCAAGGTCAAGTTATAGAAAAGGGGTAACTTCAAAAAAATTGAAAATTTGGTGTTTTGTTTAACTATCTGCAAAGAACAAAACTGCCAAATATTAATGTGTTACTCAATCTGGTTTAGGAGTTACAGCCCTTCTAAAACGGCAGTAATTCGCCCACTTTACCAGTAGGCGTACAGTGTGATTCGCAAATATAAAACACTATTTAGGCCAATATTTTACCTAATTACATTTAAAAATAAATAAACATGTCTTTTCCATGTCCCGAAAATCCACTTTACGGGGGTGGAAAAAGGGGGTGACTTTTTGTGAGACACCAACATCTCAAAAACCGAAGATGTTACAGACGTGAAAATTAATGGCTAGATTCTCCTTCAAAAATAAAGGAATAGTAGGCCCTACATGTTTTACTATTATCCTAACATCCTGTTCAGAAGGATGAAAAGGGGTGGTGCTCATACTAAAATTCCCCCCCACGTTTTCACTTGTCTTAAATTCATTTCAGAAAAATTGTAAAACACGTGTTTATTTAATCTTAAAGAAAAATCTAAATACCAATTTTCACATCTGCAACATCATCTGTTTTCGAAATATACTTATGCTCAAAAAATAATTTACCCCCTCTTGTAACCCCCGCCCCCCTTACTGGATTTTCGAAAAATTGTAAATCAATTGTTAACATATTTTTAAATGAGTATGTAAATTGTAATACCAAATTTCACGACTATAACATGTTCCGTTGTTTAGTTTTAAAAAATCACCCCGTGTTTTCACCCCCTTAACTGGATTTTCAAAAAATATTCAAATAGGCCTACTTGTTTCTTTATGTTTCAAGAAATATTTATACAAATTTTCAAGTCTGTAGCGTTTACGGTTACGTACCGTCAACGATTTTGGAGGTATAGGAATCTTTTAAAAAAAAATCCACCCCCGCTTCTCACCCCCATTAACAGGATTTTCAGACAATGGTATCACAATTCACACGTGTACTACTTTGTTTTTTAAGGTTAATCTAAATATCAATTTTTCACGGCTAAACAGTGTCGGTTTGTTAGATACCGGTACCGGTACCCTCATTTTAAAAAAGCTACCCCCTTTTTCACCACCATTTACTAGGTTTTTTAATAATGGTAAAAAAAGTGTTTTTTTTTTATGAAGAAGACTATGTACCAATTTTTACATCTCGAATAGGCCTATCTTCGGTTTTAGAGTTATGAAAAATTCACCCCCTTCACTGCACCACCCCTTTTCATCCTTCTTAACAGGATTTTAGGAAAATGGTAAAACATGTAGGCCTACTATTCCTTTATTTTAGAAGGAGAATCTAACCACCAATTTTCACGTCTGTAACATCTTCGGTTTTTGAGATATTGGTGTCCTCATAAAAAATCACCCCCTTTTTCCACCCCCGTAAAGTGGATTTTTGGGAGATGTTAAAGACATGTTTATTTATTTTTAAAGGTAATTTGGTAAAATATTGGCCTAAATAGTGTTTTATATTTGAGAATCACCTGTACGCCAAGGGATAAAGTGGGCAAATTACTGCCTTTTTAGAGGGGCTGTAACTCCTAAACCAGTCTGAGTAACACATAAATATTTGGCAGTTTTGTTCTTTGCAGATAGTTAAACAAAACACTAAACTGTCAAATTTTTTTGAAGTTACCCCTTTTCTATAATTCGACCTTGAAAATGGCCAAATTTGACTTTTGCTACATTTTGGGAATATTTTTGGGTATGAAGGGTTCAGAAAAACAAAAAACCGTATTTTTTTCCTATTACACAAGGCTAAAGAGTATATTACGCGAAAAGAATTGGATGGTTATCTTCAACCCCCTCAGAGTTATTACACCCCAAAATCTGCAAAAACGACAAATTAATATGATGACTTTGACCTTCAGTTTGGACTACTTGCATGTTAAGTATCACATTTCTGAAAACATATTCTAGTAGAACTGTTCAATTATGGTCCTAGAAAGAAAAAATCAAACCTAAAGCTTCACTCCTTTAGGTGTGGCACTATTAAATGCAAACCCTTAAATTTGCCATTTTCGCGACGCGGACTGAACTTTCAAGGCCCGTAACTTCTAAACCGTTCATCCGAAAAAAATAAAAAAAATTGTGTTATTATCTGCAAGTAGCTAGTTATCAATGATTTTAATTTGAAAAATATCCCAAACATGTCAGCAACAAATTAATTCCAAATTGGTTGATTTTTCATGGAATGACCCTACTTTCTTTTATTGACAGCAAAGGAGAGGCATACAACAACTGCAGTGCTTCGAGCGTTCCGGCCACTGAGCACTACTTGCTAGAAGTCACCAAATAGCCTACTCCTCTACGAGGCAGTACATTAAATTTGATTAGGAAGAAGTCAAATAGTTTGCAATGAAATTCTTATGTTGACATTTGTAGTGTACCCAATATTCATTGACTGTTGGCCGGATCGCTCGCAAAACGCTCTCTGTACTGGCTACGCCTCCCCATAGAAATGTAATTTCTACCTCAATTACTTACTGGATTGCCTTGAAATTAACACATTCGTTACGGGGTCATTCCGGGCGAAAACATCCAATTTAAATAAAAGTGGTTGCTCATGGATTTTTGATATTTTTAATTTTTTTATTGGTTATTGCTGGTTCAGCCCTGAGTTCAAAACTAGTCTTACTTTTTTTTAAAGATGAACCGTTCTCAAGTTATAAATCATAAAACTTTGGCCGAAAGTCCAAATTTGGCTTCGTTCGACGTTTGCGGAAACCACTCCCATTTGTTAACCGCTCAAGATATCAAAACCAAATAAATTGTAAAATGTTCAGAAATGTTTGCACCTTTAGGTGAAATGATTAGTTTATGCTTTTGATATAACAGTCAAGCCCAATGTTGGGTTAAAATTAACTATAAATTTTGATAATTTTGGGGATTTTGAATTTTATTTTCACCAACAAGGGGTCAAAAAGACAAAAAAACAAAAACACTTCTAATTACCGCTACATCTCAATATTACTATTATGTTACAATTATTTTGTTTTTTAAGTCCCTTCATGCTAGAAAAAAATCATGAAATGCAAGAAAAAACCAAATATCCTCTTTTTGACCCCCTTTTATACCAAAAGGGGGACTAGGTAAAAATTCAACAAAGTACAGATTGGAACAAGTATTGGTAGATTTACAACTGCAGAAAGTTTTATTCTGTTTTTTTAATCAGGGTAGAAGATATGAATTTTTGACTTTCATCAATATTGGCAATATATCGATTTCAGCATTAGTTAGTATGGGCCTACAACTGCATGGAATTACTAATGTTGGGATACAATTCTTATTAGTATATTACTGTCAATTCTATACTTTGAACAACATACCTTTTAGTAGCCTTGTTGGTTTAGCATAATGATAATTTGTAAGCTATTTTATGGGGGGGGGACCCTCCCCGCATCCATTGTGTTGGTCCCGTTGGTGCATTAAGTTGCAATGGGGAAATAACATGCAAAATATTATAATGTTGAACACAAAATGTAACATCTTTGGTTAAAGTAGGGCCTAATAGACAAGCTGGGTTCACTGAGGTGAAATAAATTAATTTTGTAACCTAATCCAAAGTTTGTGGATATTCTTCGATACCCGTTCTAACGTACTGCTTGTTCTCGTACACAAAAGCAATGTACAGTACCAGTACTTAGGCATTAATCTTGATGTGCAGTTTTGGTAATGCCATGACTTTGCTTTCGATATTAACATAGTTATGGATGTGAATCGATTATCAGAAATAACTCAAGAGGAAGAAACACTCGCTGCACATTACGAGAATGTAGTGGCCAAAACAAACACACGGGAAAACCACTGTTTTATACTTTTCGTCCATGTCCAAACTGTGTAATTAATTAAAGATGAAGTCACAGCATGGCCAAATCCTGCACATCAAGATTAATGACTTGAGACGTTGCATGTGTGTACAAGAACAAGCGGTACGTTTGTACGGTAATCGACGAATATCCATAAAATTTGTAATAGGCTACAACATTAATTTCTTTCACCACAATGAACCCAGCTTGTCAATTAGGCTTACTTTAACCAAAGGTGATACATTTTGGGTTCATCATTCAAATATCTTGCTTGGTCTTTCCCCATTAACTATTAAACCCCATTAATCCCCATTAATTATTATTAACAATTAAATACAGCAAATGAATGAGCATATACCCTCCCTGCATCAAATAGCTTAGAAATTATCAATATGCTAAACCAGCAAGGCTACTAAAAGGTATGTTTTTCAAAGTATAGAATTGACAGTAGTATACTAATAAGAATTGTATCCCAACATTAGTAATTTCATGCAGTTGTAGGCCCATACTAACTAATGCTGAAATCGATATATTGCCAATATTGATGCAATTCAAAAATTCATATCTTCTACCCTGATTAAAAAAACAGAATAAAACTTTCTGCAGTTTTAGATCTACCAATACTTGTTCCGATCTGTACTTTTTTGAATTTTTACCTAGTCCCCCTTTTGGTATAAAGGGGGGGTCAAAAAGAGCATATTTTGGTTTTTCTTGCATTTCATGATTTTTTTCTAGTATGAAGGGACTTAAAAAACAAAACAATTGTAATGTAATAATAATATTGAGATGTAGGGGTATTTAGAAGTGTGTTTGAACTTTTGGTTTTTTGACCCCTTGTTGGTAAAAAAAAAATTCAAAATCGCCAAAATTATCAAAATTTATAGTTCATTTTAGCCCAACATTGGGTATGACTGTTATACCAAAAGCATAAACTAAACAATTCACCCAAAGGTGCAAACATTTCTGAACATTTTACAATTTATTTGGTTTTGATATCTTGAGCGGTTAACAAATGGGAGTGGTTTCCGCAAACGTCGAACGAAGCCAAATTTGGACTTTCGGCCAAAGTTTGATGATTTATAACTTGAGAACGGTTCATCTTAGAAATAAAGTAAGACTAGTTTTGTACTCAGGGCTGGACCAGCAATAACCAATAAAAAAATAAAAAATATTAAAAATCCATGAGCAACCACCTCCGGATGATTCCGCCCGGAATGACCCCTGGATATCTCCATATGGATAGTAATGTACAATCATACAATGTATTGTTTATACTGGCCATGCTGTAAGTTGCAAGGTGTTGTCATACTACGTATAAGTTAAGTGACGTGTGTGACAAAATATCAACCTAAATCTAGTTGCATCTCGTTCACTGCCTCCCGTAAAGTAGTGATACTATCAGCGTATCTGTTGGCAGGCGTTGTTAGGGCACATACCGGCACGGCCGCCGTTGAAATAGGCCGCTTGGAGCGACCACCGTTTCTGAGAACTTTATGAGCTCACAAGCTTTGTTCGCTGACGACCGTCGGCGAGTGCGAGTAGTTGCGCGTAAAATTCTAAATCGATACATCATGGTACCTTATCTACAGTATCAACAAATTCAATATGAGTCACACACGTATTATTTGGAAGTTGTGAGACTGATTTAACTATCCCTGTACTTTTATTACTTTGTTAGGAACAATAATGTTTATATTATGTTGTATAAGGATAAGAAGACTGTAACAATACACTACGGTAATTCATTATTATGTTTCCATTCGTACGTATGGGCAAATGGGCCAACATACACCCACAAGCACACACAACACAAAATGTACTGGCGCACATCCAGCTGTAGGCTATACTGAAACAATTATTATCTTATTCTACATGTTATTAATTTACATCTTGCTATTGCGTTACCTGAATGCTAGGGTCAGTGGCGGTTTTTGAGCTCAACATCAGGTGTGCAATTCCCCAAAACGAGGTGGCGCGGAACAGCTGGGGTCTGGGGCAAAGCCCCAGCCGCCGGAGGCAAATTCGTCGTAGACGAAATTTTTTTTGTGGGACTGTTAATTTTAATGGCCCTAAAACGAGTTCTAAGCTATATTTTTATTCTAAATAACGGTGAAATGTGCAGCTTAATCAGCTTAATTTTGTTAATGCACAGGTGAGTTCTCACTTTACTTTGACTGGATGTGATTTCGGGGAAAATGTTTAGAGAAAATAAGTGATTTTTTTATTTATGTAATAAGAAGATACATACTACACACAGTAATTCGTTGAATTACAAACGAAGACTCTGATTACCCTCTACCATTATTTTAAAGTAATCAATAACTTTGTCAATATCAACTGTACGGCAGAGACGTTGTTCCACATCACATTCATTGACAGCAGTGCTTCGAGACGATCTTGACTCATTGTGGTTCTAAATTTACTCTTGACCAGATTTAGTTTTGAGAATGTTCTTGTACTGTGTTCTTGTAACTTGTAACAATGCGCCACGCCACTCAGCGCTCCACTGACATTTGACACTGACTCACGACCAAGCTCACGACTACAGTACAGGGGTGCGAATCTCGAACTGCATGACCACACAGGCTCGCTCGCCAGTCGCTCGCATCGTCTATTTCCCGCTTCTTACTGCCTAATTTTCGTTTGCAAGTCATATTTTATTTTTTTTATTTTTCCTGATTGATCAGGTGTGCAATTGTCACACCTTGCACACCGTAAAAACCGCCACTGGCTAGGGTGACAACAGTACCGGGATATTTACTTCCTTTTTACTTTCACAACTTACAAAATAATATGTGGGTTGTGATCGAGTGATAATTACGTCATCCGACGCTCGATCTGACGTTACTTTATTCATAATCATACAGCAAAGAAGTGTTGCCTGTATGTTGAACTCGGACGATTCAAATCAGAGATGTACAGATGGCAGGTGTTAAATCTGTGGATTTGTGTTGCCGTGTTCAATGTGGTCAATAGCAGCATTTTGACAGGTAAAGTGTCTTTCACTTGTGGTCGGGATTGTGGGGAAAGACCCTTGGTGGCATTTTGTTTGTGTGTGGGGGGGGGGGGGGGGGGGGAGAGGCTACGGCACTGCATCTCAATCTCTACCTGGGATTTACTTTTTAGTGATTTTTGTGTTGATGTGTTTTGTTACTGTATCGTATTGACCTTTGTAGGCCCTTGGTTTTCTGATTTACAAATGTTTGCAAGTATGATTTTTTCGTCACATTTTTTTTCGATGTCCTTGACTTTTTAAAACATGTTTGACATCGTGACTATAATTTACAGGCATTAAATGCCTTATTGCTAGACATTGTTTGATGGCAACCTCAATTTTTTATTTTATCCTCAATTTTACCTTGATTTTTCTGTTTTCTCGCGTCTCATTTTTCGGGGAGTCTTCACCGATTTATTTTAGTTTACTCTCTCAATCATCGTATTAAGACAGTAGGCCTGGTCGTGCACACACACATTCTTATTACGCACTGA
This sequence comes from Isoperla grammatica, assembly GCA_945910005.1. Lineage (NCBI taxonomy): Eukaryota > Metazoa > Arthropoda > Insecta > Plecoptera > Perlodidae > Isoperla > Isoperla grammatica. The sequence continues at coordinate 11,631,429 of OX246738.1, read as the reverse complement.
AAAAAAAACGAGAAAAAAGGCCGAAAATCATAAATAGGCACACACCTATCAGTATTTTAAGAAACTAATCGTAAGTAATTATTGATCGTAAAATAAATCCATCCCTTTCCATTCTTGTAATCCAAATTCCAATTAGAGCCCTACCCTTTACTCTATTCATTTATAATTCTACAATAAATACAGCTATGCAATAGATAACTTACAGTGAAAACAATACAATATGCAATATTGTACATACATGCAGTCGAGCTCGATCAAGTGCAACTCCACTTGTTGACCCCATTAGTCGAAGGACTTGTCCCAAATATTTGCAATGTTTATAATGTAGCAGTGGCATGGAGCACGATGATACCAAATATGGAAGTAAATAAGAGTGCGACACAGCATCTTAAACATGTTCGCACATAATTATGTGTGCGCCAAGGTTTGCGTAGTAGTAGTTTGCCTATTATCTCGGCTTCAATTTTATGAAAGAAATGGAACATAATTGCATTAATTTGCAGCCGAATGATTGCAAGTATCTTTCTAGGCATTGTTGTACCACTCAAAGAGAATAAATATTACTAGCGATCGAGAACACGCTGTCGTTAAAGCGGTTCTTCTTGCGAGATACAGTTCAAGTTGCCCTAACGTAAGTAGACTCTGCTTACGTTACGACGTAGACAAGTACTGGAAACCGGTGTATTAAGGGTAATTTACGCCCTTGGGCTGGATACCTGGAAATCCTTAACACAGCGTGTGTGACTAACGAGGCTTCTTTACGATGGTCTTTACGTCCTTACGAATGCGCGAAAGAACGCTAGGAATGATTGATTTCCGTTGACACAGAGTGCAGGATAGACCTTTAGTCAGATAAGGATCTGTGGTCGGTCTGAGAGTAGTTACTAGTTACGCTGGGACTAAATATAGTTTTTATCGTTCCTGTCGATTCTGTGATGGAGTGAAATACGACATATTCGTAAAAACACGGGACAATCGAGTGCAATTCTTTTAGTTTCAATTTTAATTTATTCCTGTCATCTTCTCGATTAGTAATTAGTACCACCACACCATTTGCATAATAAGCCATTAGCAACAACATTGCGTGAAACTGTAGCAGACTTGGCCGGTGACGTTGGAAGGTGATGGGGTCCCACTTGAAGTCCTTATTTTAGACTTATCTCTTGGGTTGCGGGCACAGACGCGGAAGTCTGACGGCTCGAGATGGCTGCAGACACCAACGGGTACCCAAAATAGCCATCCATCTTGAGTCTCAATTGGTTCGAAATGGGATTGGTTTGGTATTTTTCGTTTATTTTTGCTTACAACACAAAACAATCCCTCGTTACGTCTGCCAAGGGTCTCGCACTATCTTTTTACATTTTGACCTCACATTCGAATCTACGTAGACTGGAGTGCGTGCGCATGTTCTCTTCGGGCACCCGGTATGTTGGGTGGATGGACGCTGAACGACAATAATGTTCGTGTTGAGCGTCGTTTCCTAACCATAGTCGGTACATCGAGCACGATACAAACTATTGCAACAGGACCAAAGCAGGTACATAGATAGATAGATAGATTTGGGGCAACACAATAAAGAGGCAAATGTATGTTTCGGCATGTGTACTCGAAGATTTCTCGGCAAACACACGAGTCGTGAGGAGGGCTATAAGTGAAGATTTGTTTTATTAATACTCGCCGAATGCGAATGCACGAGAAATTCGTGTAAGAGACACGCTCGAGTTACCGGGGGGGGGGGGGGCGTTGGATATGAAGAAATAGAAACAGGAAGACCATGTAAGATGAATAAAGGACATGACAATAGAGATGTTTTCTGCGGGCACCGGTCACCACGAGAAGCCCACCTTGACCGGTAAAGCATGCATCATAAAACAACAAAATGAATGGTATTAATTAAAATTAGGATGTAGAATTTATTTTTGTCGGGAAAGGATTCTTTTCCTACCGTTTTTAATTAGCAGCCTTGTTTTAACGTTTCCGTTGATTTTCGGAAGTAAGTTCAACGGGGAAATGTGTACTGTATCAGCTTTGTAGGAAGTTCCGGCTGTACACCGTGTTTGGTAGGCGAAACGTGTATTTCTCGTTGATGAAGTAGATTGCTGTTGTTGACACACGTATACTGACGATTTCTCCAAAGAAATTCTCTGCGAGAATGCTGCTGGGTTGTTTTTTCTTGTGAGCCGTATTGTGGTTTTCAAAAATTTAAGTATAAAAGTGAGGACTTAGCACAATTACCATGACAATTAATATCATATGTCACATATTGATTGATATTTGGGCTTAACGTCTCATATTTTTGCAACGAGGCTAATCGAGACAATGAGTGGGTGATATATGAAGATGAATTAGGGGGGTGTTTGGAGGAAAGGGTCAAGTAGGAGGGCGGGGAAGAAAAGGGAAGGGGGAGGAAAAGAGAGTGGGGAGGATGTGGACTGCATTTCGTCTGACTTCTCCTCGACCTGTCCGGCTAGGGTGGCCCTACCAGAAGCATACGCTTCCGCCGGCATAGCTCTCGGGATCACCAAAGCACGCAAACCTGCCCACCACGATAATGATCCAGGCCATTTTGGATTTGACCTCGGACAAATTGCAACATTAGTGTTTTTGGTATCATTTTCTTCAGAAAAACATCCTCTTTAACATAGTCAAAATCCGCAAAAATCCGACGACTAGGATTTTTTTTATGGAGCTTTAATTAAAATTAAAATTATAATTACACTTCAAAATTTTAAATGTACCCAAACTAGTCAAGTTTGGATTCAAATGAATGCTTATTGCTGCATATTGACATTTATGATGATAATTGACTTCATTTTATCATACAGGGGTCACAAGAGGTCATTAATAAGTTACAAATTATTAATAAGATCCTACTAGGAATACATTTTAAATTTTTAAATTAGGGTAACGGCGTATCAATTTAATAAAAGTTTTTGTCCGTGTTATTAATGATTCCTTCCTTACACGAAAGCAGATAGATAGATAGATATTTTTATTCCCCACAATAAACTGTGCATGACAACATTAAAATATTAATTAATAAAGTGATAATATTTGACAAGTTTGTGTACCACCGGGCATTATCTGGAGCTGGTGCTAATTACACAAGTATAATTTTCCCTTCTTGAATAGGATTCAGGTCTACTCCTATCCATGCATTTATTTGATTGTACATGCTTACGACGTGCATGGTTCAGCCCTAACAAACGTGTTCCTGACGCAGTCTTTCCCGTAAACCATCGGTAGCGTAGATTTTCAAGGTTTTTAGTATTCTTTCCACCATGCATGCTTACCACTGCCTTCTTCCCCCCCCTAGGGTTGGCTACATAGCTCATACATATACCATCTTCTTCAGCTTTGGTTGCTAATAAACCTTTGAAACAAAACCCGAGGATCAATTTAGATTACGTCGTCACCGATCTTCATGCGAACCATATCCAAAAAAGTATTTCCTTTTAAAAGTGACCTTTGACACATTTTCTCCTGTCATGAATTAATCAAGTATGGGCCACCGTGTACGAACACTGTTACTTTCGTCCACGTTGACACTAACATCTGCTACTTTGGCCCGTTTTTAAGCTTCATAGGGATAAGTTTCTTGGAATGGATCCATGTGATTAAAGAAACAAAGGATTGTTATGTTATCTTTTCGTCTCTTTCTTGTCTCTCATTCGATGAGTCAATGTGTTGCTCACTTGTCTTATATGATATCCGAGTGGTTTCTTGGATATCTCTGTTTACACCGGTGCATTTAGGCATTACCTACCCAGGGACTGTTACCCTATCGTGGCAGGCAGATGTGTGTGCTTTGTTAATCCCGAGACCTGTACTGGTGGAAGCATATGCTTCTGGTAGGACCACCCTAGCCGAACAGATCAAGGAGGAGAAGCCAGACAAAATGTAGTCCACACTCTCCCTTTTTCTCATCGCCCTCCTACTGCCCATTGTCTTCACATCTTCCTCTTCATATTTCACCCACTTATCGACTCGATTAGCCAAGTTGCAAAAATATGGGACGTAAAACCCAAATATCATCATAATTTAGGCACTGGTGAGAGAGACTCAAACTGATTGATGAAGTTTGATTGTTGATGTTGAAGTCATACCTCGACCTTCTCTAAATTAAAACTCTGTATACACTTATAAGATCAACTGAGCGACCTGCGCAGTATCGATCAGATATTTTCCTGAAAGACTTGGCATCTATAAAAAGCCAAGGTTCTTAAAATTTTGCAATAATCTTTTGTATCTACAACATACGCAGCTCGTTCCAAAAATCCTTCGAATATTACACCCAGCTCGTTGAGATCTACGATCGTCAACCTCCATGCTATCTACACTGTGGGTTTATTGTATGGTGGGCTGTTATATTGAATATCTTTGCAAATAGACTACCATTGCGATTTTTAGCACCAACCACAGATGATCTTATGAAAGTTATACGGTGTTGTAAAACTGATTGCCAGAATGCAATGGAATGCAAGGAATGCAATGGAATGAGCTATACCAATTTTACATTTACCTCTGTTAACCACAGTGACTGCGATATGAACACGTAACTTGATAAGAGATCGTTGTAGTTTCAAATTATAATTCATCTTACTACTCTGGAAAATAGCTTTATGAATTAATACATACTCTAACATATTGATATTGATGTGGTCTATACATGTTTTGGTCATAAGAGGGGAACTTATCGTGAAAGAAGAGAATCATCGATGATATTCAGATAAATACATATTTGAAAATTGATATGCCGTTATATCAATTTAATTATTTAAAATATATTTTTAGTAACATCTTATTAATAATTTGTGACTCATTGTTGACCTCTAGTGACCCCTGTGTGATAAAAGGAAGTCATTGACCATAGTAAATGTCAACCTGCACTTATAAGAATTCATTTGAATCCAAACTCGACTAGTTTGGGTACATTTAAAATTTTGAAGTCTAATTATAATTATAATTTTAATTAAAGCTCCATATAAAAAATCCTAGCCGTCGGATTTTTGCGGATTTTGAGTATGTTAAATAGGATGTTTTTCTAAAGAAAATGATACCAAAAACACTAATGTTGCAATTTGTCCGAGGTTTGGTCCAATTTTTATGTAAATGGCCTGGATCATAAGGTAGCAGTCCCTGGGCAGGCATATGTCACATATATGTGGGATTC